>PVKS010013806.1:0-49843 GCA_004027875.1 Aplodontia rufa | reverse complement strand
ATCTGTTGGAAGTTACATGCATCAAATTCCAATCACCTAGGCACTAGTTTTCACAGGAGCATTATCTGCTTGTAGGACATGTCCTACACTTGTTTTGATATTGCTTAGATGGGCATTATTGTATTTTGCCACCTGAAATCCTACTTTTGTATGCTGGCAATACCTTTCTACCATTTAAAAATGCATACATATATGTGTATATATATGTATAGTTTAATATATATATATTTTTATATATATATATATATATATATATATATATATATATATATATATATATAATGCTAATATGACTGCCTAAGCTATCAAATAGTTTTTCTCTGGGCCTAGGAGGCATATAATAGTTATGGCTCTCCCAGCTTATGTGAGAAATTATACATGTTAATATAATTAAGCTATCAAGAGTTTTTCCTGTAGGCCTAGGAGATATATGATTTCTCATTATGTACTTATTGAATCTGTTTAGTGCTAATTTATTTATTTCCAAGTTCTTACTTCTTATTCTTTTTTTTTTTTTTTAAGAGAGCCAGAGGGAAAGAGTAAGAGAGAGAGAAAGAAACAAACAATTTTTTTTAAGCCTTTTTCGTCTGGTCTTTGCTTCTCCGATCCTTAGTTGTGCATTTGGCACTGGATGTTGATCCCAGGTCCTTGTTCATACCAGGCAAGCACTCCAACTGTTGAGTCATGCTCCAGACCCTACTTCTTATTCTTATTTCAAGTTCTTGGTGTCTCATATGCTGACTTCATCAAATAAGTTTTAAAAGGTATTTCACAATATACTAAGACTTCATAAAGAACATGTAAAACAACTGCTGAAAGTCTAATTAAGTAAATCAATTTTAGTGAAGAAAATGTGACATTAAAGGAGATCTTTGCTAGAGGGTTAGAAGAAACAATTCAGGGATATTTATACAAGTAGTTTTAGTGGTTTTTCAGTTGAATAGCCACATATTTGTTGGAGGCCAGATTTTATATAGGTTGCAGTTCTGATTTTATTTCTCATACTTGGTTGATCAGGACTGGCCTAGTGTTCACCCTGTTACAGCATCACTTAAACCCTCCTTATTACCTGTATCTGTTGCAATGGGTTATCCAATAAAAAAAATGGCATGCCTATGGCAAAGGAAAGAAATCTGAAACTTTTAAAGGTAAGATTATTGGCTGATTCATTGTCTTAGAATAATACTTTAATAAATGTTGATTTCCCCTCCATTCCAACCTGCCTTATACTGCCAAGGGTCAGTAATAGCAGCATACTGTATTTTAATTTAAAATTTATTCCAGGTGATAATGAATGTTATATTTTGATTGTTCATAGTAAAGATAATTCAAAGAATCCTAGGCCTTTAAGGGTGTAATTAATCAATCTTATTCTTCTCGTGTGGCTTCTCTGTTGTATATTCTTTATATGTCTTTCAGGTGGAACTCAGAATGGTGAAATAACCTAATTTGAGATTGAATATTGGGATGTAAAGATTCCAAGATTTTTTTTGATATGGGAGAGTGAACTCTGAGGCACTCAACCAATGAACCACATCCCCATCCATTTTTAAATATTTTCTTTTGGGACAGGATCTCACTAAGTTACTTAGGGCCTCACTAAGTTGCTGAGGCTGGCTTTGAACCCAAGATCAGCCTGTCTCAGCCTCTCTAGTCCCTGGGGTTACAGGCCTGTGCCATCATGCATGGTGAAGTTTCCACTTTTAAAAGAGGAATTTTAAAGCTTTCTTTCTAGAAAGATAGAATATTATTTAATGTTACAGTACACCAACTTTAAGGTCTTTACTGTTTAAAGCAAAATAGGTCATTTTAAAACCTTTTTATAGCATCTATAATGATTCGTGTACTATAGGTTTTTTTTAAAGATAGTATAAATATTAAGTATGAGAGTATGTATCTTACATGGGTTCCTCTTAACAGGCAATAGAAGTTATCATATAGTGGAAAATAAATTGTGTTTACCACTGGAAGAGAGACGTCTTGGAAAATCAAGAAAAGTGTATTTAAAAGGTGATGTTCAAAAGTGTGACAGGAACTGGGCATGGCAACACATGCCTATAATTGCTGTGAATCTGAGAGGTTGAGGCAGGATTACAAGTTCAAAGCAGCCTCAGCAACACGGTAAAGCCCTCAGCCAATTAGGAAGACCCTGTCTCAGAATAAAATATGAAAAAGGGGCTGGAGATATGGTTCAGTGGTTAAATGCCCCTGGGTTAAATTCCTGGTACCAAAGAAAATGTGTGACAGGAACAGGAAGTAGGGGTACTGTGCTACTAGATAAAGTGTAAATCAAATTAGGAAATGGGAATATTTCAAGAGACAGAAGAAAGCCAATATTAAGGAAAATAAACCTTTAAATGAAGAGAAAGAGAACTTAATTGAAAGGAAAGGCCTTTGGAAAATGTCAATGAGTGGGAGAGGGCAGCAGTATATTTGTAATAATGCTGATGATGATTGTGAATAGTATTTTAGTAAATATATGATATCACTGAATATACTTAACTGAGCTAATATATGTAAAGTGCTTAGAACAGTGCCTGTAGAAGTCTATGTAAACATTACTTATTATTTTTTCCTTTTATGATCTTGAGGTTTATATTTTCATGTTTCAAAAATATAAACTGGAAGTAGTGATGCATATTCTAATCCCATTGCTTGGGAGACCAGGCATGAAGATTATGAGTTCAAGACCAGCCAGAACAACATGGCAAGGTCTTCTCTTAAAAAAACTAAAATAAAGGTCTATTTAATGAAGCCTCCATCTCTAAAAATTAATGATCAGTGCCTATTTTAATTTGGAAAAGAACTATCAGATTTTATTTACTACATTGTTTGTTGGGCCTATGATTTAGTTTAAGAGAAAGTGATCTTTCCCATGTTTTTGTGACATTTAACTAGCCAGGCCAATAGTTCTAGGTATTTAGAAGAGTGAAACCTGAAGATCACTTGAGTCCACAAGTTCAAGACCACATTGTATCCAAACAAGGAAATGAGTTGTTATTTATCCTTTAATTTTTTTCTATTTTAGATCCCCATTTTTCTGCATTTGATTCCTGTAGCAATTAAAAAGAACTGTGAAGCTCTTAAAGGTAAGTGATTTATTTTCTTATAAACTTGACATTGACTTTGAACATTTAAAAATTTTAAAGACAAATTTTTTTCAAATTGAAAATCTCAATTCCAATAGGATTCAAAGTTCTTAAAACAATATCTATGTAAACATTAGGTATCATATTCTGAGTGATTGTCAGTTTCCCCTTTTTCAGAAAAAGATTCAAAGTTGTTCTCAGTTATTAGATGTCAAATCATCATTGTTCTTTGCTCACCACTCTAAAAGGTATTAGGACTAATAAAGAGAAATTGAAACCATGTCCTTGCTCACAGGAACTTACTGTTTAGTGGTAGAAAACACATACATAAATAAAAATTGAAGAAGATCTTGCAGTTTTGCCCATAAATGCAAATCAGCATGATTCAAACTGAGGATAGTGTAGAAAGCAGAATATAAAAAGAGAGATCCTGAATCTGTCTTATGGTGCATGAAGACACAACAAAGCTTCCAGATATTCTTTCCGACATGCACCATCATACCCTAGTTATGATGTACCTGAGACAACTCCAGTTGTGAGGCATTTGACACAGTAACTGATAATTTTGGTCATAAAAAGGTGAGGTCCTGTCATAGACTGCGGGCAAGTAAGGAGAAGGTACAACTTGTGTTTCTAATGAGATTGTAGAGTAGGAAAAGAACATTAGTGGAACAACTGGGGCAATTCCAATACTTTCTTTATCTTAGTTAATGGTATTGAACCAAAGTTAATATTCTGGTCTGCTTATTGTGCTCGCTGTGTCAATGTTGGAGCAGTGGGTGAGGGATATATGGATACCTACAACTTCTCTGGAAGTACAAATAAAAGTCAAGATCCAAAAGTAAAAGAAGGAGCTGGAGAGGTGGCTCAGCAGTAGAGCTCTTGCCTGGCATGTGGGAGGATCTGGGTTCAAAGCCCAGCACGACATATAGAACTAAGTGGAGGAAAAACAAAAACCAGATTGAAAAATAAACAAATAAAAAGCCCACTCCATCTCATAGAAAAAGGTAAAATTAGTACATGAAAGTATTGAAAATGATATAAGAAACACTGGTGTTAAAATTCCATTTGTCCTTAAAAATCTCTGTATATTTGATATTTTTTTTAAAAAGGAAAATATTCCAGATAAATCCTGGGCCCCCATTTTCACTTTTTGCAGGCCCCTCCATTTCCCACTCTCATCATGAGCATTATTTTCCATTTGATGTTTCCTTTATATATGTTGGAAAGCTGTTTCATACTAATGTATTGCTTGATCTTTGAGGACATTGCCAACATATGTAAGACTGAATTGTGTCCCTAAAAATGTGTATGGGCAAATTTTATAACTATTTTGGCAATGAGAAATTTGTATGAAAAAAGAACCAATGTAAATAGGCTACGAGTGACACTTTATAACAAGGGAAGTATCCTTATTCCAGGTGCTTGATTTGTTTTACAAGGATTATTGTGACATGCACCTTCTTCTTTCAACCTATGTTGTAAGTGGCAATATCTGTAATGTTTATTTTGGGAGCAATATGGGAGAGATCAGTACAATTTCCTATGCTGTGTTTCTATGTATTTGCCCAAATATACTAGAGCTTATCAGTCTTGGTGATTAACTAAAGGTGTAGGGGGATGAAATGAAGCATTTTGGTATAGTTACAGTTGAATATTACCAAGCCTATACTAAATACTACATACTCTGCTACATGATTTCCCATTTCATCATTTAATTTTATGACAACTCTTAGAGTTGTGCATTTTCTAATATTAAGTTGTATAATTGGGAGAACCCAGATGTGCCCCAGAGCCCAGAGGCTCTCCAGAGTTGTCTGTTGCTATTCTGGAGAGCTGGCCTCAGCTGGCTTCTTTATGATCCTGCATTAATAGGTTTTGTCAGCAAAGCTTATAGTTGAGAACTCTAGGTATCCCCCCCTACAACCTCACCACCTAGCATTGCTCTGAAAGCAAGGCACAGACCAAATTGTGCCACACATACAGACAGGGAATGTCAAGCAGGCAGAAAGACACCATAAAGCCTCTCTTTGAAAGCTGCAGAGCTGTGCTTCCACAAGGGTCACCTACCAGCCACAGTTGGCTATATTATTAAGATAATTAACAGCAAGCTTACTAATCACAGTAAACCACGCTCATCCACAAATCTTTGATTGTCTCCTGCTTCTTGCTATTCATTGGATCATTGGACCAAGATCACAAGTCTATTAAGCTCTTATAAAGGTTGATACTAAATTTCTTTCTAAAATCCTCTCCATAATCACATCCTCCCATCATCTGATGGTGTCTTTATTACAGGATTTACCCTGACACAATGACAAGTAAGTGGGGACAAGCATACATAAATGAGTATGTATGAATATATGAATGATTGTATATTTTCCAGAATTAAATGATTACATAGTAGTATATGGGTTCTTGGAGGAGTAAAGTGTAAGCTATATTATTGATTCCCTCTCTAGATCCCTCCCTTTCATCCCTCCCTCTCCTCTCCCACTCTCCTCTTCCCTGATCTGAGAATTTCTGGAGGGGTGGAAGTTACTGAGGTGAAAAAGAGGTAGGATATGGGGAGAGGGCCCAGGGTAAGCAAGGATGGACAGATAAGAAACAGCCTGTGAAGTGAGGTATGAGATATGAAGTGAGGTCATGAAGGTCTTCCACCTCTGCTAAACAGCCTGCATTTTATCTTCTTAGCCTGTAGGGGTGTTGGTATTTATCTTGCATCTTTACCAGATACTCAAAATATATTGAAATGTTTGACATGTTTTAAAACAAAACTTCAGTCGACTTTATTGCATGAACATTAATGGTTAGTTTAATGCAAATTGGATCAGAGAAGTTTTAGTGCAGGAGCTAGAAGAAGAACTGGAGGAAAGCAAGTGGGGACAGTGAATGGAGTGTTTAGGAATGATTGCATGAAAAGCGGGGAGCCGGAAGCAGAGTCAAGGTCCCCACATCCTCCCCAGATGAAAGATAGGTTAGGAATTAATAGAGGGTGATTCAAAATGGAGAGGCTAATTGCTGTCTCTGGAGGAGGTGGATTTGAGGGTGGGACCCAAGGCAGGGCGGGAAGTGTGTTGTATAAAAGAAGCATGCCATCCCTTGATATCAGAGGGAATCAAGTGAAGGTATGAAGGTTTTAGAGCTGGGTGCCGTGTGCTATTCTTTTTGTGGATTTCCCAGCTGGCCTTCTTCCTTATTCCTGAGGTTGAAATCATGTTTTTTTATGCCATTTCTATTCACCATGTCTTTATCTTTGTACTTCTTGTTCCTTTGTGCCCACATATTTTCTTTTTTTTAATTAACAAGAGAGGGAGGGAGAGAGAGAGAGCGAGCAAGTAATAAAGAGAGAGAAAAGAGAGGGAATCAGTTTTATTTAGTTTTTCATTTTGCTTCTGCAGCTCTGACACTTCATTGTGTACTTGGTGCTCTGGTTCAAACCCTCTTCCTCATGCATGCCATCGCTACTGAGCCATGACTCCAGCCCCACATATTGTCTTTCTTGACAGCTGCTTCAGTACCTGGAGGAGTCTTGATCCTTGTGGAAGCAGAGCTCAGGGTGTGCAACAAAGCTGTCCACTTTCCGGGTCCTAAATCATGGGCTATTGATCCTTTAACCATTCTCCTTCCTTCTTCCCTTCCTGATGGTTTCGTGTATGATGTGGACATTGACAAACCCACAGCTCCCAGAGACCCAGTCTGGCCCCTTTGCCTGCACTGCTATGGTGCACTCTACTTCTTCCAAGGTGAAGGGAGGAAATCTTTCCCTGTTTGTGAATGTGCAATTCTGTAGACAAGTGTAGATCATTTAAAATTGACCCTTTTTTTTTTTGCCTAGACCACACCAGAAGAAAAATGGAAAAAAAAACTAGGACCTGTTCTAAGAGCAAAATCATTTTTCTGAGCATGCATAGTGTTATAGCACTATCTGATCTGTGGGGCAATGGAATATGGTTTCTAGGTCCAGTTCATTTCTCAGGAAAAGAGTTCAGGGCATCCCCCAGAGTTTCCTCCTATTAGGTTATATGTGAAGTCTGAAATGACATTATTTAAAAATAAACTACTTAACTTTGCCTTTGGCACTTGTGTATATTTCACATTTCAGGTAGCACATAAGGAAACAATCAGATATTTATATTTATGAAAACTAGGTTTGGGTTTAAACATACCCCAAATACACTTGCACACTCACATAGAAGAGCAAAGCCAACAGTTATCTAACCTAAAAGAAACTCAGCTCATTGGGATCTGTGAATTTCATATGTTCTTTTCCAAATATTTGTCTCTATTCAATAAGACTGCATTTAAAGTTTGCCATGATTCTCTCTCAGATTATTCATTGTTGACTGGACTTAAATTTCTAGGTTCTGTTCAACAAGATTGTTGCATCATGCCACCAAACTCTGTTTCAGAAATTGGCAGAGCTGGGGTTGGGTATAAACACCTTCCACTATTCAAGAGATGCATCCCAGCAAGTGCCTGCAATTTGCCCCCAGCTGCCATGAGTGCACATGGTCCCACATAAGATATGCAGGGTCTCCTGCTTATTTACACATGCCCACTTTACACGTATTAATTTCTTTAATCCTTAAACAGTTAGCTAAGTTTCATTGCCTGTTTAGAAGAACCTGTAAAATGAGCAGTTAGATGACTGGCTCATATACCCATATCACAACTGCATGCACCTGGATACAAACAGAGGCAGTCTGGCTTCAGAGTACGAACCCCTGAAAACTCTGGGGAACTGAGCATACACCTGCTTCCTGAAAGGCTCCTGGGAGAGCTGACACAGTCCATATTCAAACCCATACACTCAATGCAGCAAGGAGGGTATAGATAGTGTGGGGGAGTAGTGGAGGAGGGGGTGGGGTGGACATGGTCCAAGGAACAAGCAAGAGGATGCTTGGTCTATGAGCCTGGTCTGAACAATGGGGTCCACTTTTGGAGCAGGGGAAAAAGAAGGTTTAAATCAATGATATCTCAATTGTTCTGCTTTGGCTTTTCATAGAACCTCTGAGTTTTGGGGGTCATTTTAAGGAAGTCAGTGCCTGCACCAATGCAATGCACTGAGGACCCTCTTTTCTTCCAGCAGTTATAAAGTTTTTGGTCTAATTCTTCCAGCAGTTATAAAGTTTCTGGTCTAGGATCCATTTTTATTTGACTTCTGTGCAGGGTGAGAGAGAAGATAGTGAATATGAATATCCAGTTTCCATAGCACTATTTGTTTAAAAGGCTGTTTTTTCTCCAGTGTATGTTTTTGGCAACTTTGTGAGGGATCAGATGGCTGTTAAGTATGTAGGCTTGTTTGTGCATCTTCTGTTCTGTTCCATAGTTCTTCATGTCTATTTTGATGCCAACACTAGGCTAAAACTCAAGAAATAAAACCAATAATCAATAAGTGGGATGCCATAAAATTAAAAATCTTTTGCACAGCAGAGAAAACAATTAAGCACATGAAGGGAAAACCTACAGCATGGGAGAAAATCTTTGCCAGGTTCATATCTGACAGGTGATTAATATCCAGAATAATATTGCTAAAACAAATGTAGTACCGAAAAAAATCCCATCAATAAACAGGCAAAATCATTAAATAGATATTTCTCAAAAGAACAAACACAAATGGCCAACAAATATATGAAAAAATGTTCAACATTCCTAGCAATCAGGAAAATGAGAATGAAAGCGAGAGTAAAATTTCATCTCACTCCAATCAGAATGTGAGTTATCAAGAACACAAGAAATAATAAAAACCTTTGAGGATGTTGGGGGAAAGGTACACTCATACATTGTTGATTGGACTGCAAATTAGTGCAACCACTCTGGAAAGCAGTATGGAGATTTCTCAAAAAACTAGAAATGATGTTGCCATATGACCTAGCTATCCTATTCCTTGGTATTTATATGGAAGAACTAAAACCAGCATACTATAGTGATACAGCCGCTTTGATGTTTATAACTGTATAGTCCACAGTAGCCAAGTTGTGGAATCAACCCAGATGCCCATTAATAGGTGAAAGATCAGGAAAATGTGGCACATATACACAATGGAATTTTACTCAGCCATAAAGAAGAATGAGGGGTTGGAGAGGTGGCTCAGAGGTTACAGTGCTTGCCTGACATGTGCAAATACGTGAGTTCAAACCCCAGTACCACGTACACAAGAAAGTCTCAGAGCACTGAGAACCACATGAAAAACTAAATCAAGTTGATTCTCTCTGTCTCTCTCATTATCCCTCTCTCTTTAAAAAACAATAAAAGAATGAAATTATGGCATATGCCAGTAAATGCATGGTAATGGAGACATCATGCTAAGTAAAATGTCAGACTCAGGCTATCAAGTGCTAAATGTTTTCTCTCATATGTGCAAGCTAGAGAAAAATAAGGGAAAGAAGGTAGACAGGGAATGGGGTGGGATTAGTCCTAGGGATATAGAAAAAAATCAGTGGAGTACAAAAAGGAGATATGGAGGAAGGTGAGATGGGAACAGAGAGGAAAGGAAGAATGAATTTAACAAAATCATGTTTTGTGTACATATAAATATGCCATAGGGAATTTCACACTTAATGTAGAAAGTACCAATAAAAAATAAATAAATAAAATTGCAAAGGGAAATCAGTAGAGTAGAGGAAGTAGCATAGATGGAGAGGAAAGGTGGGGGGGAATGGGAACCGAAATCAAATTCCATGCATGTATGATTTTGTCAAAATCATACCCAGCTACTAGTTACAGCTACAATGTCTAAAAAAGAATTTTTTAAAAAAATGGACTATAGCTGTCTTTTAGAACACTAGGTCCTTGAAGAGAATTTGTCAGTATCTTTCCTTCTCTGCAGTTTGAGTGGAGTTGTATGTTCTCCTACTACCTGTGACATGGAAGCACTTTGACCCAAATAGAAACAGTTGAGTAGGAAAGAATGTTTCTCCCTAGACCTCTGTAGTGTACAGTGATCCTGAAGATAAGGGAGCTTCAAAGAGAGACAGCCTCAGAGATAACTTGAACTTTTATTTTTTTTTACCATTTCTCTGAATATATTTGTACACTGTTCGCTGTGCATACACATGCATGCACAAATACACACATTTTTTCCATATGAACTATAGAACTCAATTTGTGAATGTCCCTAACATTCACCTTCTGTCCTGTCTAGAAAAAAATGATAGTTATTGTCTTTAGTTGAATGTGTATGTTAATTTATTCAGATTTTTTTTCTGAAACATCATAGAAGTTGCAATGACACACATCCCCCTTACTATGCCTCCCTTTGTGAGCTCTATTTCTTAGGGCCTTAATTGGACTTGCAGGTATAACTTATTTTTTATTACAGTGTCATTGTGTAACATTGTGTAAATCATCTTCTCTTGAAGGTGGCTCATCTATTACAAAGTTTCTTGAGGTTTTACAAAGGATACCACTTTGGGTATTTATGTTTTCAGTCTGAATCCAGTAGTTACAGTGACTTTAAGAGTTGGAACACTTCCTAAAATCCTTTAGCCTTAATGGAGCTTGGAATATAAACATATAGAGGAGGACGTTTCTAGTTTATAGATGAAGCTAAGAGGATGGTTCCATGGTTTTGAAAGTGTGGGAACACTCCCAAATACACTATATGAAGCCATTAAAACCCTGAATAACAAAAGCAGAAAAGATGTACCAAGGAAAGAAAACTATAGATCAATATCCCTGATGAACATAGATGTGATAATTCTCAAAAATACACCATGGTTAGTGGGTTTCATTATAGGTATGCAAGGTTGGTTCAACATATGCAAATCAATGAATGTAATTCACCCAACAGATTAAGGGGCTGGAGCAGTGGCTCAGCAGTTACGGCACTTGCCTGGCATGTGCAAGGACACGAGTTTGTACTCCAGCATTACATATTTAATGAAGTGTTAGAGCAATGAAGACCACCTGAAAAACTAAATAATATTGATTCTCTCTCCTCCTCTCTCTGTCCCTCTCTTTCATAAAAAAAAAAAACCAGAATTAAGGGAAAAATTCACAAGATTACCTTAATAGTTGCGGAAAAGACCTTTGATAAAATCCAGTACCCATTCATGTTCAAAACTTTGGAGAAGTTATGGATTGAAGAAACTTGCATCAACATCATAAAGGCTATTTATGACAAACTCAGATCCAAAATTATATCGAATGGAAAAAACAAAAAGCATTTCCTCTAAAATCAGGAAGAAGATATTTCTGTCCACTCTTACCACTCCTATTCAATATAATCTTCAAAACATTAGTCAGAGTGACCAGACAAGAATAGGAAATCAAAGGAATAGAAATAGGAAAATAAGAACTCAAACTATCTCTGTTTGCTGATTACATAGCTGTACATCTAGAAGACTATATCAAAAAAGTCTCTACCTAAAGAGTTACACTGCTTATAAATGAGCTTAGCAAAGCAGGAGGATACAAGATCAATACCCATAAACCAATAACTTTCCTGTACACCAACATTCAATTGAAGAAGAATCATGAAAACCATCCCATTCACAATAACCTCAAAAATAACTTGACTGCTTGGGAATTAATCTAACCAAGGAGGCAAAAGAGATCTAGAATGAAAATTATTGAGTGCTGATAAAGGAAAGTGAAAATAACTTTAGAAGATGGAAAGACATCCCATGTTCTTGTATAGGCAAATTCATATGGTCAAAAATGGTGAAAATAAATATATAGATTCAATACAATCCCCATTAAAATATCGATGACATTCTTCATAGAATTAGAAAGAACAATTATTAAATTCATTTGGAAGAATAAGAAACCCAGAATAGCCAAAGCAATATTAAGCAAGGAAAGTGAATCAGGAGGCATCCCAATTCCTGACCTGAAATTATACTCCAGAGCTGTAGTAACAGAAACATCATGATACTGGCATGAAAATAGGCATGAAGACCAATGGAACAGAATAGAAGACACAGAGACAAATTCACATACCTGTAGGCATCTGATATTTGACAAAAGCACAAAAAATATATCTTGGAGAAAGACAACCTTTGAAACATGGTGATGGGAAAACTGGATATATATGTAGAAAATTGAAACTTGACCCTTATCTGTCACTCTGCACAAGACTCGAATTAAAATGGTTCAAAAAGACTTAGAAAATTAGACCAGAAACCTTGCAAGTGCTATAAAAAAATATAGGGTCAACACTCCTATGTTACTTTCACCGATTTACTTAGTAAGATCCCTAAAGCACAAGAAAAAAACCAAGAGACTGTAAGTGGAATGTCATCAAACTAAACTTTGCTTTTCTACAAAGCAAAGGAAACAAGAGCATGAAGAGAGAGCTTACAGAATGGGAGAAAATCTTGGCCAGTCACTTCCCATAGGGAATTAATATCCAGAATAAATACAGAACATACAGAACTCAAAAAACATTACACCAAGAATATAAGTAACTCAATCAATGAAGAGGCAAAACAACTAAACAGACATTTCTCAAAAGAAGAAACACAAATGGCCAACAAAAATGTGAAAAAATGTTCAATATCTTTAGGAATTAGGGAAATGCAAACAAAAAACAACACTAAGATTTTACCTCATTCCAGTAAGAATGACAAGATCCAGGTACATTTGTACATTGTTGGTGGGACTGCAGACTAATACAACCACTCTGGAAAACAGTATGGAAGTTTCTCAAAAAACTAGGGATGGAAGCATCATCACATGACCCAGCTATCACACTCCTTGGTATTTTCCCAAAGATCTAAAATTATCATACTATAGCAATACAGCCAGTGTATAGCAGCATAATTCACAATAGGTAAAATGTAGAATTAACCCAGGCGCATGTCAATTCATTAATAATGAAGAAAATGTGCTCTCTTTGTGTGTGTGTATAGTGTGAGTGTGTGTTTATAATACATACATACATGCATGCATACAATTGAATTATACTCAGCCATAAAAAAGAATGAAATTATAGCATTTGTTGGGAAATGGATGGAAATGGAGTGAAATAAGTCAAACTCAGAAACTGAAAGGTTGAATGTTTTCTCTCATATGCAGAAGGTAGAAGAAAATAAAGGAAGGGGGAAGGAAAGATAGGGTAACAAAGATAAAGGGAAGATCAGTAATGTGAAAAAGGAGATCAAGAAGCAGAGTGGAGGGATGGGTTAGGTTCAGTAATGCAGTATGAATTTTTTGTTATTTGCATATATATAATCTACCTCAGGCATTTCTACCTTAATACATACCCAAAGAGAACAAATCTAATATAAATGAATAGATGAGTGAAAGGAAGTAGAGTAGAGGAAGGAGAATGGTGAAGGGGAGGGAGGACAGGAAGGAAAAGCAAGATGGAGAGGTCCGGGATCATGACTGAAATTGAATATTGCATGCACGTATGAGTTTAGCAGGATGAACCCAACTACTACATGAAGTTCTAAAAAATAAAAATAAAAAAGGCCTGGGGATGTAATAACTGCATGGTAGAACATCCCTGAATTCAGTCCTCAATATTGAAAAAAAAAGCACAACTTGATTGTACTAAAAACCACTGAATTATTCATGAAAGAATAGTGAATGTTCTGTGTGTGATTTATGACTCTATAAAGCTGTTGCTTAAAAACTTAAATGAAAAAAATACCTATTGTATAATAACCCTCTGAGCATTGCCATGTGATACCTCTCATGTTTTGTCTTAATTACAGTTGAAAGAACTTGTGTTATAAAAGGTAGTTGTAGCTGGGCATGCTGGTGCATGTCTGTAATCCCAGCAGCTCGAGACTATGAGGCAGGAGGATTGCAGGTTCCATACCAGCCTCAGCAACTTAACAAGTCCCTAAGCAACTTAGTGAGAACCTGTCTCAAAATAACATAAAAATGAGTGGGGATGTAGTTCAGTGATTTAGTGTCCCTGGCTTTAATCGGTGCAAAAAAAAAAAAAAAAAAAAGGATACAACTTGAAAAATTCTGAAAAGGAAGAAGACTAAAATTGCTGGTCCTATGATCCCATAGCATCCAGAGATAATGATAACCATCATTAAAATAATTTGGTGGATTTCCTTATAATCTTTTCTTGTTCTCTCTATATGCATACATATGTGAATGTATATTGTACACATATGCATATGTCCATGTATACCATATATATGTGTGTGTCACATCTACAGAAAGTGACAGTATGAAACTTCTATAGCACAGCCTGCTTGAAACACAATCATGGCCATTCTGTAATTCTTAACCACTTTCTCATAAATGACTCAAGTAATCACCTATTAATGATCATTATGTTTGGTGTCAATTACCCTTAGAGTATTAAGACCATGGTCTTATTAATGACAGTAAACCCCCTTATCCATGAATCTCTGTCTTTCTCATCATTCTCTTGTAAGTTGGATCACTGGTCCAAATATTAGAAATATATTAATGAATTAAGATCATTAATAGTACATTACTTTTTACAAAGAATATAACTATGTAAATGCCCATCCTCCCATCATCTGATGACATCTTTACTACAGTATTTCCCATGATGCCAACATGAAATTAATGGCACATGCCTATAATCACACACACACAGGCATTGCATACTCTGTCACACAGCTCTGATGGCAGCCCATGCAAATGTGGTGCCGCCAGTGATCAATAGTTTTCATTTTAGAAGGCTTATGCTTCCTTTGTTAGATTAATTCCCAAGTGTTTTGTTCTTTTTGAGGTTATTGTGAATTGGACAGATTTCCTGATTTCTTCTGTGACAGAATTGCTGTTGGAGAATAGGAAAGCTATTGATTTGTGGGTGTTGATCTTATATCCTGCACATTGCTGAATTTATTTATACCCTCTAGAAGTCTTCTGATGGAGTGTTTTGGGCCTCCTAGGTATAGAATCATATAATCAGCAAATAGAGATTGTTTACCTTCCTCTTTTCCTTTTTGAATCCCTTTGATTTCCTTCTCTTGTGTGATTGCTCTGGCTAGGGTTTTTGAGGACTAAATTGAATAAGAGTGGTGAGAGTGGACAGCCTTGTCTCGTTTCTGAGCTTAGTGGGAATGCTTTCAGTTTTTCTACATTAAGTATAATGTTGGCTGTGGGTTTGTAATAAATGGCTGGTTGTGTAAGATGTCAACATTTGCATAGCAGGCTAAGAAATATATGGGTACCTGTCATTGTGCTTGCAACTTCTCTGAAAGTGCAAAATGAAGTCAAGATAAAAAGGTAATAGACAAATATATCAAAATATGGAAAATGATATAGAGAACTCTCAAGATCTTAAAACTCAGTTTGGTCAGGCTTTAACGTTTTGCCACATTTGATTCATTATTTTTTAATAAGAATATAGCGTAGATAAAACTAAGGCCCACGCTTAGTCCCTTCCATTTCTTTCCATTTCTACTCCCCCATGAGCACTATTCACAACTCGATGCTTCTTTTATGCACATTTTAATGCTACTTCATATTAGTATATTGTTATGCTTTGGGTTCAAAAGTAATGGAGATGTTAATATATTCAAGACTTCTGAATTGAGCACTTAAAAAGGTTAAAGTGGTAAATTTTATGTATGTTAATAATAAAACAATGCAGGGAAAAATACCAATCTAAATGCACTATATGTAACACTTTTTATGAGAACTTTGAAAAACAGCCTTCCTGTGCTGAATTATTTCTTCTTTTTTAAAATTTTTTATTTTTGAACAACCATATTTCTTCTTTAGTACCTTTTATATATCTCCCATAGTTTAGTCTTCCACACAACCTTCTATGGTCATAGGTTCACATGACTTTAACTCTGAAATAAGGACCCTGTGACCCAAAAGATTCTGGTATCTTATTTTGGTATATGAATGTAGTGAGGTTTCTGGCATTCCTATGTGCTCAATGTTTTTGGAAATAAGGAAGGAAGATGATAAGGAGGTAGAAACTGGGGAAAGGAAGATCTTTAAGATCATATGATTTCAACATGAACACTGAAGGTCACCAAGGGTGGTGGTAAAAGCTGATGGAGGCAGATGCAGTGGTGCACACCTATAATCTCAGAGGCTCTGGAGACTGAGGATGGCGGGGTGCAAGTTCAAGGTCAGCCCCAGCAACTAAACAAGGTCCTAATTAACTAAGTAACAACCTGTCTCAAGGTTAAAAATAAAAATTGCTGGTGGTGCTGATAAGTGGTTTAGTGCTCCTGGGTTCAATACCTTGTACCAAAAATAAAAAATAAAGCAGATGGAGGAGGACCTTTGAGGGAACTCTGGATGAGCAAGGAAGATTAAGATAGCTACAAGATGTGAACACATAACACAGGGAGAGTCAGCAAGATGGGTGAGTCCAGACTTCCTCAGAGAAGTTGACCATAGGAACCATTTTACTAACGGTTGTAAAGGAGTTTCAGACATCACAGTGCGGTGGTTTGAGAGAAGACTTGGTTAAATCTAATCTAATGGAAAAAATAAAAACCACAACTTTTAGTAAAATGGCTTCAGTATGGTAAATCACTTGGACTCCCCTTGATTCAAGTCTTGCGGGGAGATCCTCAGGAACCTTAACACCACCACCAGCAACAGCATTTTTAGAGGATTTGCTTTATGTAGTTCATCTTCCAACAACCCTGTGAGGTCTATGGTACCATCTCCCTCATCCCATGAATGAGGAAATCCAGGCTTACAGCAGCTGAGCAGCATTTCCAGCACTGACCATCCTCCAAAATGGACCACTTGTCCCACAAACTGACAGAATCAACCAACATGCCAGAACATGTTAGAACTACATGCTAGAACCCGTCTGGTTTTGCAGTAACATCAGAACTGCTTTCTGAGCCTCTATAGCTCTATCAATTGAATTGATCTCCCCTGTGTCTCCCAGCTTGCTTCCACTAGCTCAAGACTCTGAAGTTCCATCAAAACCATCCAGCCGCACGGGAGTCTGATGTTTGTCCTGCTGCCTCTGGCAGGGGAGATATGAATTAATGATAAAAGAGGCTAAAGTGTTTGAAATAATAAATGAGATAAATGGGGGAATTACAATAATAAGGGGTGGGGTTGGAGAGAAAAAAAGAATCATTTCTGTTTAAGAAGCACAATACTATATTGTTCTCAGAATGAATTTTATTCTTCTAGACAACATGTATACTTTCATCTGGAACCCACAAGTAATGATGGAAGAGGAGGAAGACATGGATACCAAGAACATTTCTTGTCTTTTTGAGGAAAAGATAAAACCATGGCCACGGTACAATAGGGGCTATCAAAAACTTTTACAAATCAGGGTATATAGGGTGTCCTACCACAGGGATTCAAGAAGGTGGATGCTATTGTTTCAAAAAACACGTTTTTTTTCTTTGGTGCCAGCATACAGGGGCTCATGGTGGCGTTCTTGGGTGCTTTCTCCCTGATATGGTGGACACACCCACTTCCTGAGCCCTTGGAAGAAGAACCTGAAGTTCAGTCAGTATGTGTTTTCTCTGTTGGAAGGCTTGGCCTCCTCCTGTAATTGCACCGTTGAGACTGAGGGGATCTGCAATGCCAGTTACCTGGGTAGTCATCTACCAAGACAAAGAGGATCGTTAGATGTATAAAATGTCAGCAGCAACAGAGTCCATATATACCACTTATGAAAATATAATTCTTTTTTTTAAACCAAAAATAGCCCAACCCTAGGTGCAGTTTTGGTTGTCATTGATCATTAAACACACACACATACACACACACACTCACACATACACACTCAGTCTCTTCTTTTTTTTTCTTTTCTTTGTATAATCACTAAGTTTTCTCTTTGTCCCTCCCCTCTTTTCTCCATATTGCCCCTGTGCATTTTCTCTACAACTCATCTCCAGCTTCTTCCTTGTCATCCTTTTCCCATCGTTCATGTCCTCAGACACAGCTACCATTCCTGCTTCACAGCAGGTAAAATGACTCCATGCTGTATCCCTTGCTCTGTGCTTACCTCATCAAGTTCGTGTTCTTTCATTCTTGTTGGCATTTCAAGACACAGTGGACCTCCTCATTTTTGGGGGTTTACACTTGGGCAAGGCCTGACAAGCTTCATGTTCTTTTTTTAATTTCTTTTCTTTAGGGCTGAGGACTGAACTCGGGGCCTTGCACGTGATAGGCAAGCGCTCTGCCTCGGAGCTAAATCCCCAACCCCAAGCTTCATTTCTTGATGATTGACCTGACACATGGGCAGGAATGCTGCTGGATGGCTGGACCTCCTTCTCCAGAGAAGATTCAGAGAACAGAGCATCATCATCTTTGGCATCTTTCTGATTGTCTGGACATGCCTTAAGGGTTTACACAGAGTGAGGCTCACACAGAGTCTGTTTCCCCTTTCCTGTGGGCATTTGTTCATCCTGTGGTTGTCTCCATGTAGATCCAGAGTAGCTAGTGATTCTTCACCATCAATGACCAGATAGACATCCCTGGGTGATGGGTAGTTCACAAAGCTGTTCTGCATTGTCCTGAATTTGTTCTTATCTCCACGTAGGGGTATTCACACAATTAGTGCCCCATTCCCCTTGGACAGGAGACAGGAAGTAGGTGGAAGAACCCAGGGAAGTGGACTCTTCATAGGAGTTTGTGTCTTCACAGGCAACTCTCTCCTTATGGTGGAAATAACTTACATAGATGCTCAGGTCAGATTTGGATTTGGACCTGCAGTCCTCTTTGTAACTGTAGCTGCTGTCCCAGGATAAGTCTTCCATAGTGTCGAAGTCCTCAAATCCCAGTTCTTCCTCCATCAAAGAAATGTCATTAGAAAAACATTAATAGGTGATATTGTAATAGATGTGCACTAAAGGAATTATACCCATTCTTTTTCCATTCAGAACTATCCCACTCAGGCAACAGGGTACCCTATGTTGGTACCCTCCAGTCAAGTGCAGAAGAGGCAGTTCTTTCTCTTTCAAAATTTGTTCACTGTGTAAAAACCCTGTGTACTGAACATCTTCTCCACCTGATACCTCTCCTCTTTTTATCTTATTATTACATTTGGAAGAACAGTCTATCAGAAAAGATAATAGTATAAAAATTGAAAACTTCAGGAAAATAGGACGATGAAAAGAAACACCCCTAGGATACCACCGTCCAGGAGTAATGATAAATATCAATGAAAGAGTTTGGTGCATTTTCTTAATATCTGTCCTTCTTCATTATGCATACCTATATGTGTAAATTTATACTGTACAGATATGCACACATCCATGCCTAAGTGGAGTCACATCCAGAGAAAGTGATATTATTAATTTTATGGTGCACCCTGCAGGAAACACATATGTGACTATTCTCTAAAGCTCATTTTCTTATTAAAGACCCTTTGGTGATCACCTGTTAATGACCATTAATTTAGGTGACCAATAATCTTAGATTATTAAGACCTTTAACAATAGTCTTGTTAATGATAAGAAACCTCTCTTATCCACAAATGCCTGCCTCTCTATAGTAGTCCTATAGGTTGGATTATTGAACCAAACATCACAAACATATTAAAGTCTAATGACAGTTGATAATAAATTACTTTCTAGAAAAAGTATAGCTACTTAAAGGGCCATCCTCCTATCATCCATTGGCATCTTTAGTCCATGATGCCCTAGCAAGAAAGTGGGGAAGAGCCCACACACATACACAGACACACAAACACACACACAGAGTCACATTGCATAATCTGTAACTCTGAGCTCTCATAGGTGCCCACACAAAGAGTTGATGCCAAATCCTGTGGCATAAAGAGGGGATATCTGAAGTCTTTAGGATCCTTGGTCCTAGTGGCTAAAATCTCCAACTGTCAGAAGTCTCTCTTCTGGACTGATGGCTAAGAAATACCAAAGCCCATAAACAGAGTAAAGTCAATAAAAACATAACTCACTGAAAGATATCAAAGGAGGCACAAAATACAGCAAAGGTCATATGCCAGGGATCCAGAATAACATATTTATTCTAACACTGAATGTGAATGGACTCAATGCCCCAATCAAAAGACAGATTAGTAGACTGGATCAAAAAACAAAATCCAACAATATGCTGCCTACAGGAGACACACTTCACAGCCATAAATAGACACAGATTTAAGGTGAAAGGTTGTTAAAAAAAAAAACAACCCTACCAGGCATATGGCCAAAGTAAGCAAGCCAGTATTAAGATCCTTATATCTGACAAAGTCAATTTTGGCCAAAAAGTAGTCAGAAGGGATAATGAAGTTTACTACATAATAGAAAATGGAGCACACAACAAGAAGACATAGCAATAGCTAACATGTATAACCCCAATTACAACCCTTTCAAGTATGTGGAAAAAGTACTCAAGGACATTAAACCACTTATCGACTTCAACACAATAATACTTGGGGACTCTAATACACCACTAGAAACAACAGACACATCATCTAAGCAAAATAAATAATTAAAAATACTCTAACCTAACAACTCTATCAATTGGAATTAACAGACATTTACAGAATATTCCATCCCAAATGGGTTGAGTTTACCTTCTTAGCAGCATGTAGATCCTTCTCCAAAATAGACCATATTCTAGGAAATCTTAACAAATCCAAAAATGGTGATATAATCCCATGTATCCTATCAGACCACAACTGTATGATCCTAACAATTAACAGCAAGAAAAACAACAAAAAGTACATAAATACTTGGAGGTTGAAAAATACCCTTTTAAATGAAGAATGGATCAAATATGAAATGAGAACAGAAATCAAGAAATATTTAGAAATGCATGAGAATGATGACACAACATATCAAGATATCTGAGACTGTATGAAAGCATTTTAAGAGATAAATTTATAGCACTGAGTACCTTAATCAAAAATTAGGAGACAGACCATAAAAAACTTATGCTCCAACTCAAATACCCTACAAAAAGAGGAACAATCAAATTCAAAGTTCTACAGAAAGCAGGAAATAACTAAGATCAGAGCTAAAAATCAATGAAATTGAGAACAACAACAACAACAACAACAAAAAATGCAAAGAATCAAGAGTTGGTTCTTGGAAAAAAATTTTTTAAAAATTGACCAACTGCTAGACAACCTCACCAAAAGGAAAAATGAAATGAACAAATCAACAGAATCAAAGATGAAAATGGAGACATCACACCTGACTCAACTGAAATCCAGAGGATTATCAGAACTTTTTTTTGAAAAACTATACTCTTTCAAGTTCGATAATCTGGAAAACATGGACAAATACCTAGTGACATAACATTCCCAAATTAACACAGGAGGATATTATAATTCTCAAGAAACCAAACTCAGGTAGAGAAATTAAAACAGCAGTTGAAGGCCTTACAAGAAAGAAAAGCCCAAGACCTGATGGATTCTCAGTAGAATTCTATCAGAGCTTTACAGAAGAATCAACACCAATCCTCTACAAGCTTTTCCATGAAATTGAAAGGGCTGGAACACTCAAACACTTTTATGAAGCAAATATAACACTGATACTGAAACCCAACAAAGATGCATCAAGAAAAGAAAACTACAGACCAATTTCCATGATAGTTGCTAAAATCCTTAATAAAATTCTAGCTATCTGGATCCAAAAATACATTAAAAGTACATCATGATCAAGTGGGCTTCATTCCAGTAAAGCAGAGCTGGTTAAACATATGTAAATAAATCAATGTAATTCACACTTAAAAGAGTTAATCATATAATCATCTCAATTGATGCAGAAAAGGTCTTTGATAAAATTCAGTACCCATTTATGCTCAAAACTCTGGAGAAAATATGGATCAAAGGAAGATTTTTTAATTTTTTGAGAGCCATTTATGGCAGACCCATAGCCAACATTATGCTCAGTGGAGAAAGACTGAAAGCATTTCCACTGGATTCAGGAACAAGACAAGGTTGTGCACTTTCACCACGCTTATTCAATATCATCCTTGAAATCCTAGCCAGAGCTATCAGACGGGAGAAGGAAATCAAAGGAATTTGAATAGGAAAAGAGGAAGTCAAGTTGTTTCTATTTGCTGATGATATGATCCTATACCTAGAAGACCCAATAAGCTCAACCAGAAGACTCCTAGAGCTTGCAATCAGAGAAATGCAAAGTGGCTGGTTATAAGATCAACACTCATAAATGATTAGCTTTCCTATGCTCCAGCAACAAGTCTATAGAAGAAGAAACCAGGAAATCTGTCCCATACACAATTTCCTCAAAAAGAATAAAATACTTGGGCATCAATCTAACAAAGGATATTAAAGATGTCTACAATGAAAACCACCAAACATTAAAAAAGAAATTGCAGAAGACCTGAGTAAATAGAAAAACATTCCATGTTCTTGGTTAGGCAGAATCAATATATCAAAATGGCTATTCTACCCAAAGCCCTATACAGATTCAATGCAATACCTATCAAGATACCAATGGCATTCTTTATGGATATAGAAAAAGCAATTCTCAAATTCATATGGAATAACAGAGACCCAAAATAGCCAAAACATTACTAAGCAGGAAAGAGGAAGCAGGAGATGTCATAATTCCTGACCTGAAATTATACTATAGGGCTATAGTAACAAAACCAGCATGATATTGGTATCAAAACAGAAATGAAGTCCAATGGAACAGAAGATACTGAGACAAACCCTAAAATCTTTAACCATCTGATATTTGACAAAGGGGACAAAAGCATAGTGTGGAAGAAGGATAGCCAGTTCAACAAATGGTGCTGGACAAACAGGACAGCCATATGCAGACAACTAAAATTGGATCCTTACCTCTTACCCTGAACAAGAATCAAATCAAAATTGTTCAAAGATCTGGAAATTAAAACAGTAACTATACAATACCTTGAAGAAAAAATAGGATCAACACTACATGACATAGGGGTTGGCACCACCTTCCTTAAAAAGACTCCCATAGTGCAATAGTTAGAGCCAAGAATAAATGAATGGGATGCCATTAAATTAAAAAGCTTCCGCACAGCTAAAGAGTTAGATAAGAGTGTCAAGAGAGAACCTACAGAATGGGAGAAAAATTTGCTTGCTATACCTCAGACAGAGGGCCAATATCCATAATATACAAAGAAAACAAAAAACTGAACACCAAAAACACAAATAATACAATCAATAAATGGACTAGGGAGCTAAATAGAAAATTCTCAATGGAGGAAGTCCAAAAAGCCCATAAATATATGAGAAAATGCTCTACATCTCTGGCAAGCAGAGAAATGCAAATCACGACTTCACTAATGTTCCACCTCACTCCTGTCAGAGTGGCAAAAATGAAGAATACAAGCAATGACAGATGCTGAAGGGGTTGTGGGAAGAGAGGAACACTTTCACGCTGTTGTTGGGACTGTAAGCTTGTATAGCCATTCTGGAAAGCAATGTCTAGCTCCTCAAAAAACTAGGGCTGGAACTGCCTTATGACCCAGCTATCCACTCACGTGTGTTTTCCCAAAAGAGAATCAGCATTCTACAGAGATACAATTTCATCAAAGTTTATAGCAGCTCAATTTACTATAGCTAAACTATGGAACCAACCCAGACACTCCTCACTGGATGAGTGGATTCAAAAGCAGTGATACATATATACAGTGGAGTTCTACTTTGCTATTAGAATGATATCATGGCATTTGCAGCCAAATGGATGGAGATGGAAAAACTTACGCTGAGTGAAATATCCCAGACTCAGAGACTCAAGGGCTGAATGTTTTCTCTCATATGTGGAAGATAGAACACAATCAGAAACAAACTGAAAATTGACTAAGCTAAAAATAACCACAACATGGGTGAATTTTCACATGAGCAGAGGGAATCTTGCCTATGATGCTGGGGGATAAAGGGAAAAGGTGGGTGGTAGGATTAGGAGGGAAATCAAGGAAGCTGGGGGGAGTGAGCAGGGGGGCTATCAACCCAGTGGGGAACCTTTGACTTCCATGAGAATTCCAACTAACACAGGGGTAAAGTAGGGGATACATGGATTGAGGGGGAACTCAAAGAGGAGAGATCATGAACTTGCATCAGCCCTGGCTTGCTATGTCACTATCCATGAATATGTGGCAATGATTCCCTACTATATGTAAGACTATGTTGAATGAATTTTTTTAAAAAAGAAAAAGATAAAGAAAAATTATTCCAAGTTTGATAATCTGGAAAACATGGACAAATACCTAGCCATATAACATTCCCAAATTTAACACAGGACATTGAAAATCTAAACAAACCTGTCTCAGGGAGAGAAATTGAAACAGCAATCAAAGACCTTCCAAAAATGAAAAGCCCAGGATTTAACTTACTATCTCAATATGTCAATATCCATGTATGCATAAATATGTAATAACAATTCCCTCCAATATGTAAGAGTATGCCAAACAAAATGAAAGACTCAACTTTTCTGATTTTATTGGAAAAATAGAGCAAGTCACTACAGATAACAAATTGCTTCATTAAATTTGAATTAAAAAAAGAGAAATGGACCCATCCCATTTGTTATCAGTTTTTTTGTTGCTGTGACCAAAACATATAATGAAAACAACTTGGAGGAGGGAAAGTTTATTTGCAGCTTATACTTTTAGAGGTCTCATCCAGAGAGTACCAGTTCTCTCTGGGCCCAAGTTCAGCTAATGTATCATGGGAGCAGTATCCAAGGAGAAAAAGTGCTCAACTGATGTGGGTTCAGAAACCAGAGTGATGAAGGGTCCACAGGATGTATAACCACTCCAGGGCCCATCCCCAGTGACTCACTTCATCTAAATGCATCCTCCCTGCCTACAGTTGCCACCCACTCAGTTCATTCAAACTATGATGTGCTGATTAGGTTAAGATTCACACACTTCTCTTGTTTAGGCAGAATTAATATAATAAAAATGGCCATTCTACCGAAAGCTTTATATAGATTTAATGCTATCCCTATTAAGATACCTATGTCATTCCTTACAGACATAGAAAAAGCAATTCTCAAATTCTTTTGGAACAATAAGAAATCTAAAATTGCCAAAACATTACTAAGCGAGAAGGACGAAGCAGGTGGTTTTACCATACTGGATCTAAAACTATAGTATAGAGTTGTAGTAACAAAGACAGCATGGTACTGGTATCAAGACAAGAAAGATGACCAATGGAATAGAATAGAACACCCTGAAACAAACCCTCAAATCTTTAAACATCTGATTTTTGACAAAGGGGGACAAAATATTACATGGAGGAGAGAGAGCCTTTTCAACAAATGGTGCTGGACAAACTGCTTAGCCACTTGCATGAAAATCAAATCAAAATGGATCAAGGAGCTTGGAATTAAACCAGCTACCTTGCAACTGATGGAAGACAAATTAGGTCCAACACTTCAGCATTTGGGAGTAGGCAAAGACTTTCTCAACATGTCTCCTAAAGTGAAGGAAGTAAAGTAAAAACTCAGTGATTGGGATGCCATAAAGCTAAAAAGCTTTTGCACCGCCAAGGAAATAATCAAAAGAATCAAGAGGTTTCCTACAGAAATGGAGAGAATGGGCTGTGATTCCTCTGACAGGGGCCTCATATCCAGAATCTACAAAACACTCAACTACAAAAACACAAACAGCCCCTATCAATAAATGGGCCGAAGAGCTAAATAGAAACTTTTCAACAGAGGACATTGATCAAGCCAATAAATACATGAGAAAGTGCTCTAAATCACTAGTAATCAGAGAAATGCAAATGAAAACTAAGATATTACCTCACACCAGTCAGATTGACAAAAATTAAGAAAATAAACAATAATAGATGCTGGAGGGGCTGCGGAGAGATAGGCACACTAGCACAGTGTTGGTGGAACTGCAGACCGGTATAGCCCCTCTGGAAAGCAGTGGGGAGAATCCTCAAAAAACTAGGGATGAGCCTGCTATTCCTCTCTTGGGTATTTTTCCAGGGGATTTAGAATCAGCACATTATAGCAACACAGCAATATCTATGTTCATAGCAGCTCAATTTACAATAGCTAAATTATGGAAACAACCCAGATGTCCCTCACTGGATGAATGGATCCAAAAACTGTGGTACATATATACCATGGAATTTTACTCAGCAATTAGAAACAATGATTTTGCAGCCTTTGAAGGTAAATGGATGGCTATGGAAGAAATTATGCTGAGTGAAATAAGCATAGCCCAGAGAACCAAGGGTCAAATGTCTTCACTCATCTGTGGAGGCTGGAGCTAGACCCTGGCCATTGAGAAAGGAGGTCAATTCTCATGTTTTAAATCTGGATAAGGTGTAATGTCATACAACCTAATACATCTTTAGAGATGTTTTGGAAAGGGAAGTGGAGGGATAAGGGTGAGTAGTAATTGGGGGAGCTCTGGGGGGTAAATCTAACTTTCAGAATCTATCATCTATCTATCTATCTATATATTATTTCATTAGAAGCTTGTGTGATTTTTCAACAAATAAATTTCTGAATTAAAAAAAGAGGTCATAAAGGTTCAGACCTCATGAATAGATTAATGTCATTATCTCAGGAGTGGGACAGTTATCTTTGGAGTTGGTTGTTTATTAAGTAGGGAGCTGGACCCCTTTTCCTCCTTGGTCCTTCTGTGTTTGTTCACCAAGTGATTTCTTCTGCCATGATATGACAGAGCAAAAAGCCTCACCAGATATTGGTCTGCCTATCTGCCGTAACTATAAGCCAAATAAATTTCTTTTCTTTATAAAAAAAAAGATTCACACACTTTTCTTCTGTATTTCCCAATATTCTTGCATTAACAGTAGCTTCTGGGAATACCTTACATCAAAATCATGATATGCCTTTCCCGTCCCCCTGTAGCTTATGCCCTCTTCACAGAGCAAGGTGTAATCAGCTGATCTCCAAGAGTCCCAAAATCATCAGAGCTCTGGCACTGCCTAAAAGTCTGGTCAAAAACTAAAGTGTCCTCTGAGGCTCAAGACAAACTCTTGGATGTGGGCCCTTGCAAAAATCAAAAACAAGCTTCATATATACAACATACATTGTCACAGAAGTATAATTTCCTTTCCAAAATGGAGCAGTAGGACACAAAAAGAAGTACAAAGAAGACCAAAGCACAGCAAAGTTAAATAGACCCTTATTCCATATATAGTAGCTAGGACTCTTTAATGTGAGCTATTTTTTCCTGGGGGTTGGTTGCAGGGCACAAAGGTTCTCTTTTAGCTTGGCTCTGCCTGCAACCACCAGCTCTTCTTAGCAGACAGTCCATGTTACTGGTATTTCTTAATTCGTGGGGTCTGTGCATGCTTCCTCTTCACCTTTACAACTTCAAGCAGCGACCTCTCAGGGGTGCCCTGTAAGGACTTTGACCCTACAGCACTTTACATGGCCAAAAGAATATTTTCAGTGAAATCATTACAGAAAACTTCTCCTATTTCAGAAATGAGGTAGACATTCATGTTCAAGAACTATATGGGACCCCAAATAGACCTAACTAAAAAATAAATAAATAAATTCATTGAGACACATCATATTCCAAATACACAACAGAAAAAACAAGAAAAGAATTTAAGATCTGCAAGGGAGGAACATGAAGTCTCACTCAAAGGCAAATGAATAAGGATCACTTCTAATTTCTTAGTTCAGACCCTAAAAGCAAAGAGATCCCGGAATGAGATATTACAAACCCAGAAATGAAACAACTACTCTCAAACAAGGTTATTATATCCAGCAAAACTCAGGTTCAGATTCCAGGGGGAAATTAAAACATTCCATGACAAGAATCAACCATAAATATTCAGGAATACAAAACCAGCACTACAAAAAATTACTTGAAGACAAAGAGGAACAACAAACAACTCTCAAAGCCCATAAGCAGAGAAAGTTCAATAAAATATAATTTGCTAAACAATAACCAAGACACCACAAAATATAGCAAAAAATCATAATGGCAGTGTACCACAATCACACATCCATAACGCTAAATACGAATGATCTCAACTCACTAATCAAAAGACTCAGTGTAGCAGAATGGATTGAAATACAAAATCCAATAGCATGCTGCTTACAGGAGGGGCATCTTACAACTGAACACATCCACAGGTTGAAGGTAAAAGGACAGAAAAAAGCTCACCAGGAATATTGTCCAAGAAATCATGCTGGAGTTGTGATTCTTACATCCAGCAAAGTAAATTTCTAACAAAAATTAATCACAAGAGACAAATAAGGCCACTACATTTTAGTACAGGGAACAGTACAACAAGAAGATGTAACTGTAGTAATCATTTATGCTCCAAAAATCAATGCATCCAAACACTTGTAAGAAATACTCTATGACATTAAATCCCTAACAGACCACAACACAATAGTACATAGGGATTTCACTTCACTTGTATCACCAGTAAACAGATCATTAAAGCAAAACATCAATAAAGATATTTCCAGACTAAACAACACTATAAATCAAATGATCTTAACAGACATCTATTGAATATTCCACCCCAAAACAGCTGAATTTATCTTCTTCTATTCTGCACAAGGATCTTTATCCAAAATAAATCATATTCTAATTTACAACAGTATCTTAGCAAACACTCAAAAATTGATATAATCCTGTGAATCCTATCATATAATAATGGAATAAAGATGGTAATCAACAGCAAGAAAAACAACAGAATTCTCATAAATACAGGGAGGTTGAATAATGCACTCTTAAATAAAGAATGGATCAAAGAGGATGTGAGAGTAGAAATCAATAAATTCTTAGAAATGAATATGAACAAAGACACTATGAATTCTCAAGGACACTTTGAAGCCATTCCTAAGAGAAAATTTATACCATTGAGTGCCTACATCAAAAATCTAGAGAGATCCCCCCAAAATAACTTTATGCTCCACCTCAAGCCCTTAGAAAAAAGAGAAAGCTAATCCTAAAAGTAGTGGAAGACAATAGATAATCAGAATACCAGCTGAAATCAAGAATAAAAATATACAAAGAATCAATGAAATGAGGAGCTGGTTCTTTTAAAAAATAAATAAAATTGAGAAACCCTTAGCAACTCTCACCTAAAGAATAACAAGAAGCACATCAACAAAATCAGAGATGAAAAATGGACAGATAACCCCAGACCCTGCTGAAATCCAGAGGATATCAGGACCTACTTTGAAAACCTTTTCTCCAATAAACTGGAAATTCAGGAAGACATGGAAAATTTCTAGACACATACAATATGCCCAAATTGACACAAGATGATATAGAAACCCTAAACGGTCAGACCGATATCAAGCAATGAAATAGAAACACCAAGTAAAAGCCTTCCAAAAAGATAAGTCAAAGGCCTGATGGATTCTCAGTTGAGGTCTACCAGACCTTTACAGAAAAACTAACACCTCTATTTAAACTTATTCTATGAAGCTCAAAGGCATGCAACCCTCCAAAACATGTTTTTATGAGGCAACCATAACCCTGATACACAAACCTGACAAAGATGCATAAAGAAAGGAAATCTAAAGGCCAATATCTCTGATGAACATAGATGCAAAAATCCTTAATGAAATTTTAGCAAACTGCATTCAAAAACACAACAAAAACTAATACACCATGACCAGGGATTTGTTCAACATACACAAATCAATAAATGTGATTCACCACTTAAACAGAATTAAAGACAAAAATAACATGATCACCGTAATAGATGCAGAAAAGCCCTTTCATAAAATTCAACAACAATTCATATTTAAAAAACACTGGAGAAGCTAGGGATCATAGGAACATACCATAGCATTGCAAAGCCATTTATCACAAACACATAGCCTACATGATACAAAATGGAGAAAAACTAAGTATTTCCACTAAATTCTGGAACGAGACAAGGATGTTGACTCTCACATCAGGGAAGAGAAGAAATCAAAGGAATATGAATAGGAAAAGAAGTCAAATGATCTCTATTTGCTGATGATATGATCCTATACCTAGAACATCCCCCCCCCAAAAAAAAAAACCTGTACCAGAAGACTTCTAGAGCTTATCAGTGAATTTAGCAAAATTGTAGGAAACAATATCCACACCCATAAATGAATAGCTTTCCTATACTCCAACGGTAACTCAGCTGAAAAAAGTAATCAGGAAATCTATACAATTCAAAATAAACCTCCCCCCAAAAATAAAATAAAATACTTGGGAATAAATCTATCCAAGGAAGTAAAAGAACTTGATGATGAAAATAATCAGAACACTGAAAAGACATTGAAGAACCCGAGAAGATGGAAGGATATCCCATGTTCATTACAGGAAGAATTAATATAGTCAAAATGGCCATTCTGCCAAAAGTGCTATAGAGATCCATGCAATCCCCAGCAAGATGCCAATAACATTCTTCACAGATATAGAAAACTCATTCTTAGATTCATCTGGAAGAAAAAGAGACCCAGAATAGCCAAAGGAATGCGAAGCAAAAAAAGGAAAGCAGGAGGTATCAAAATACCTGAACTGAAATTATATTACCACAGCTGTAGAAACAAAAATATCATGATATTGGTATCAAAACACACATGAAAATAACTAGAATAGATTAGAAGACTCAGAGACAAATCCACAAACATTTAGTCTTCTGGTATTTAGTGGGCAATAACATATCTTGGAGAAAAGACAGCCTTTTCAACAAAAGGTGCTGGGGAAACTGGACAGCCATATGCAGAAAATGATATTAGATCTTTATCTCTTACCCTGCACAAAAATCAAATCAAAATGGATCAATGACTTAGAAATTAAACCAGATACCTCACAACTCTTTGAAGAAAAACTAGGATCAACAGTCCATCATACAGGAGCTGGCACCAACTTCCTTGTCAAGACCTCCCCATAGTGCAAGAATTAAAACCAAAAATCAGTAAGTGGGATGCCACTAAACTAAAAAGCTGCTGTGCAGCTAAGGCATTAGTGAAAATCATGAAGAGAGAGCCTACAGAATGGGGAAAAATCATGGCCAGCTACTCCTCTTACAAGGGACTAATATCCAGAGTATACAAAGAACTCAAAAAATTTAATATAAAAACCACAAAAAGCCAATCAATAAATGGGCAATAGAACTAAACAGAAACTTCTCAACAGCAGAAACACAAAGGGCAATAAATATATTCACATTTTGCAATGAGAGAAATGAAATCAAAAGTACCTTAAGATTTTACTTCATTCCAGTCACAATGGCAAAGATCAAGAATATAAACAACAAAAGATGCCTGAGAGGTTGTGGGAGGAAAAGAACTCTTGCACGTTTTTGATGTGACTGTATACTAGTACAACTACTCTGAAAAGCAGTCTGGTGATTTCTCAAAAAATTAGGAATGGAATCACTATATAACCCAGCTATCCCAACCTGGGAATTTTCCTAGAAGATATAAAATTGGCATACCACAGTGACATAGCTCCATTGTGTTTATAGCAGCACAATTCACAATAGATAAATTATGGAATATATATATATATATACACACACACACAATGGAGGTCTACTTAGATTTGAAAAGGAATGAAATAATGGCTTTGCTGGTAAGTGGATGGAAATGGAGTAAAGTATACTACGTGAAATTAGTCAAACGCAGAAACTCAAAGGTCAAATATTTTCTCTCATGTGGAAGATAGAATAAAACAAAGGGAAAAAATTAGAAGAGATCAAGTTTATATAATAGATCTATCAAGCTGATTAGCAAACAGGTGGAAGTCTGGTTATATGGGACAGGACTAAGGATGGGGTGTGTGGAAGGGGAGGATAGGCAGATAAAAAGGTGGGTTCAAAATACTGTGTGGCATATTTTGCACCCCTAAGATGCAGGCATTTAAACCTGGACAAAAGCTATATATATTTTTATATTACATAAATATATATAAAATTATGTTTATACACATAATTGCATATGTATGTATATTTACACACACACACACACATACACATAAATAACTGGGGGTGGGGGAATTAGTGGAACAAGAAGACCAGGGTGTTTGCAGGGAGTGCTGGGTAACAAATGGGAGCAAATAAAAAATGATATTGTCATAACATGTGCATGTATGAATGCATAACAAGAAATCCTTTCATTATGTAACACTACAATGAACCAATTATAAAGAGCAGAAAAGTTCAGGGAAGTGAAAGATGAAAATAATTAACCGTAGGGTCCCACCATCCACAAGTAATGATAAGTATTAATAAAAGTGTTTGTTGGGTTTTCTTATAATCTGTCCTTTTTCTTTATGTATGCCTATATGTATGGATGCACATGTGCACACATCCATGTGTGTGTGCAGTCACATCCACAGAAAGTGCGATTATTACTTTTATGGTATGGCCCACAGGAAACATATACATGGCTATTCTGTAATTCTTCACCACTTTCTCATTAAAGACTCTTTAATGATCACCTGTTAATGACCTTTAATTCAGGTGATCAATGACCCTTAGATTATTAAGACCTTTAACAATGGTCTTATTAATGACAGTAAACCTCTGTTATCCATAAATCTCTAGTTTTGTAGTCAGAAACCCATAGGTTTGATTATTGGACCAAACATCACAAATATGTTAAAGTATTATGATAGCTGTTACTGAATTACTTTTGAGAAAAGTACTCCTATTTAAAGGTCCATGCTCCCATCATGCATTGGCATCTTTAGTACAGCATTTTCTGTGATGCCCAGAAGAATATTGAAAAAGCATGCACACAATGTCTGTCTCTCTCAAGTACTCTTTCTCTCTCTCTTTCTCTTACACACACACACACACACACACACATGCATGCACACACACACACACACACACACAAGCACAAGCACATTGCATACTCTGTTATGATGAGCTCTGATAGCTGCCCACATGAAAGAGATGTTGCCAACTCTTGCACATACGCAGGGGATACCTGAAGTCCTTCAGATCCTTCGTCCCAGTGATTAAAATCATCAACTGTCAGAAGTCTGTGTTCTGAGACAGTTGGCTGCTGTGGCATCAGAAGAAACAATATATAGCCAGCAGTGGGGAAAGAGAAAACGAGGATAAAAACAATGTACCCATCCCCTTTATTTTCATTAATTTCTCTGACTTGTGACAAAAACACATGACAAGAAGAACTTAGAGGAGGAAAGTTTATTTGGGGATAATAGATTCAGAGGTCTCAGTCCAGAGTACTGACTCCCCTTTCCAGATCCAACATGAACTAGCATATCATGAGTGAAGGTCCCAAGGAGAAATAATGCTCAGTTGACGTGGGTTAAGAAACCAGGGTGAGGACACAGAAGTACTCCAGGGCACAACCCCAGTGACTCACAGACACACCTGACTACAGTTACCACCCAGTCAGTTCATTCAAACGTGGATGCACTGATTAGGTTACAGTCACATAATCTACTCCTTTTATTTCTCAATATTCTTGCATTAACATGAGCTTCTGGGGACACCTCACAGCCCAAGCATAATGTGTCTCCCCTGTCTCCCAACAGCTTGTGTCCTCACAGAGGGCAATCAGTTTGTCTCCAAGAGTCCCATAATCTTTAGAGCTCTACCACTGCCTGAAAGACTGGTCCAAAGCCAAAGAGCCTGAGGCTCAAAACAAACTCTTGCAGGGCTGGAGTGGTTGCTCAGCAGTTATAGTGCTTGCCTGGCAGCATGAGGACGTGGGTTTGAACCCCAGAACCATGTACACAACAAAATGTTTGGAGCAACAAAAGCCACATGAATAAATAAAATTGATTCTCTCTCTCTCTCTCTCTCTCTCTCACTGTCCCTATCTCTCTCTCTTTAAAAAAAAACAAATTCTTGGTTTGAGCCCTTGTAAAAATAAAAAACAAGTTTCATATGTCCAACATACAGAGGCACAGAAGAATCATTCTCATTCTGAAATGGAGGAGCAGGGCATGGAAAGAAGGTTTGCTGGGCCAACAAACCCCTGATTCGGCATATAATAAGTGGGACATTTGAAATCAAGGTATTACTTCCTGGGGCTTGATTGCTGTACACAAGGGCTCTCTTTAGCCTGGCTCTGCCTGCAGCCTCCAGCTCTGTCAGCATACAGTCCATGCTACTGTCTTCTCTTAATTCCTGGGTTCTCTGTGCAGGCTTCCACTTCACCTTCACAACTTCAAGCATTGGTCTCTCTCCTCCCCTGCAAGGACTTTGACACTGGCTTCCAAGTTCTTCCTTTAAAATCTTGGTGGAAGTCTCTCTGATCCCTTCTATATTTGTCGATAAGGCTTGGGTTTAAACACACATGAAAACACATTCACATAGACATAAAAGCAGAACAAAGCCAAAGAAACGGTGTCCCTTGGGATCTGTCTGTTTCATATGATCTTTCCCAAATATCTATTTCTATTTCCATTCAATAAGACAGTATTTAAAGTTTGTCGTGACTCTTTCAGGTCATTCACTGTTGTTCTGACTTAAATTTCCAGGTTCTGTGCAATAAGTTTGTTGAAACTCTGTTTCAGAGTTTAGATGGCAAGATGCAAGAAGTGGGCAGAGCTTGGATGGAGTAGAAACACCTCCTACCATACTGGAGATGCAAACTGGAAAGTGCCTGCATGCTGTCCCCAGCTGCCCTGGGTGCTCATGGTCCCACTTAGTATATGCAGGGTCCCCTCTAACTTACACATGCCCATTTAATGAATGTCAATTGCTTTCATCCTCAAAGAAACCAATCAGCTAATTTTCCTTGTTCGCCCCATTTTACAGAAGAGCATAAAACACGAGCAGTTAGATAACGGGTCACATGACCAGATCATAACCCCATTCACCTGTATTCAAGCAGGGGCAATCTGGTCTCAGATCCTCAACCCCTAACATTGACACAACATTTTCTCTATGGAACTGAGCACTTTTCTGGGAGACTCCTGGGACTGACCCAGTCCACAATAGATCACATATGCTGGGTGCTTGGAAGAAACTTCTCTGACAAGAAGGGAAGTTCATGCTCCAAGGAACAAGCAAGAACATTACTTGCTTGGGCCATGTGCTGACCTGAACCATCGGGTTCACATTTGGAGCAGAAGAAAAGGAAGGTTTAAAATAAGTATTAAACTTCCTCTTTGGTGTAATGAGGTCTGTAATGAGGTTCCTCTCCTTTGAGTTTTCATTCAACCTCTGCATGTGCCTTCCAGATCACAGGTATCTTGAAGAGAATTCATCAGTAGCTTTCCTCCTATGCATCTGGAGTTATCATAACATGGAGCACTTTGACCAGAATACACACCCTTGAGAAGGAAGGAATGATTTTCCTACTTACACCACTGAAATGTAGACTGATCCCAAAGATAAGGAAGCTTCAAAGGGAGACAGCCTCAGAGAAAGCTTGAACTTTTCTTTGTTTTCCCATTACTCTGGAAGATATTTGTGTATTTCTCTCTGCACACACACACACACTCATTTGTATGTATTTGAAATATGTACTCAGGTAGTGAATATTCTTGACTTTCATCCTTCTACTCTCCCAGAAAAAAAAAGATATTGTCTACAGGTAAATATTTACATGAATTTATTCAGCTATTTCTCTAAAACATCATAGAAGTTGCAATGACACACATCCCCCTTAGATGCCATGTTAAGGGATATAGGCACGTCTGAATGGTAACTAAACTATCTCCTCTCCTAACAGTCCAAGGATTGGGGGGGTCCTCATTCTCATGCCTCTTTTGTTCATTTCTTTCTTAGAGCCAAATTGGACTTGCTGATCTTGCTTCTTTTAGGTTACAGTTTTGTTATCTAAACTAGCGTAACTACCTTCTCTGAAAGCAAGATCATCCATAGCAAAGCTTTTCCAGGTTTTACAAATGACAATATGTGGCACATTTATGCTTTAGGCCTGCAGCCTGTTGTAAAAGCAACTTTAAGAGTTGGAATGATTCCTAAAATCCTTTTGATTTAATGGGACTAGGAATCTAAATACAAAGAGGAGTTAGTTTCTAATTAATAAGTTAAGTTAATAAGATGGTGAATTTTTATATGTCAACTTGCCTGGGCCATTGGGTTTGCAGAGACTTGTTTAAGCATCATTCCATGTGTGTCTGTGAGGGTGTGTCTGAATGAGATGAATATTAAGTCCATAGAACTAGTAAAGCAGGTTGCCTTCCCCTGTGTGTGTGGGCCTTATCCAAATCCATTAGTGGTCTCAATAGAACAGAAGACTGCTACACCCAACAGTCTTGGAGCTGGGGCATTAGTCTTCCCATACCTTGGACGTTTGTTGACTGGAACTTGTCCCATCTGCTCTCCTGCTTTTTAGCCTTCAGACTCAGACTACAACATTACCATTTGCTCTGCTGCATCTGCCATTGGCAGACAGTAGGTCTTGGACCTTCTCAGCCTCCATAATAGCATGAGCCCCTTCCTTACCAAAATAATCTTTTTTTATGTAGAAAAATCCCTATTGATTCTGCTTCTTTAGAGAATCCAGATTACCTACGTCACCTGCAAAACCTTTTATCTTTCCTTCTCACATTCTTTTCTTCCATTTTTTTGCAGTCCCAGGGATCAAATCCAGGTCTGTGTCCACACTAAACAAGTGGTCTTACTGAGCTAAACTCCCCAGCCATTTTTGATTTTGAAACAGAGTCTCACAAGTTCCCCAGGATTACATTGAACTTATGATGCTTATGCTTCAGCCACCTGAGTTGTTAGAGTTACGGATGTGGATCAGTGCACCTGGTTTCCATTTTTGAAATTATGACATATTTTATGAATATAAAAAGAGACATCCTGAAACTTTGCTATGATGCATGGGTGGTACAAAAAAGCTCCCAGATATTTTTTTTTATTTGTTGAGTATGGATTGACAATTAAGAGGGAATCATTATCAAACAATTAAGAACAAATGTATAGTCACATAGTTAGCCAAGGCTGATCCATTCCATGGTTTCCCCCCTTGGGTTCCTCATGGTTCTGTGTTTCCCCCCAATTAAACCCCTGTGTTAAATGGACTTCTTATGGAGGTTGAAGGTTTCCCTATGAGTTGATTCCCCCATAATCCCTCATTCCAGTCTCCTTGATATCCTTCCTATTCCATTCCCTCTCCATACCCCCTCCCTATGTTTCCAAGTACACTAGGCAACATTCCCCCTTTTTGTGTAAAAATTCATACATGGTGAGGTTATTATTACCTTAGCAATTTATCATACTGTTTCTGGTTGTATTCTAGCTTCTGCAAATGAAAGAAAACATTTGGCCCTTGAGTCTCTGAGACTGGAATAATTCACTCAGCATAAATTTTTTCCATCTCCATCTATTTGGCTGCAAAAGCCATACTATAATTTCCTCTAATAGCCTAGTAGTATTCCATTGTATATATGTACCGAAGTTTTTGAATCCACTCATCGAGTGAGGGGCATCTGGGTTGGTTCCATAATCTAGCTCTAGTAAATTGAGCTGCTGTAAACATTGATGAAGCTGTATCTCTATAATATGCTGATTCTAACTCTTTTGGGAAAACACCCAAGAGTAGGATAGCTGGGTCATAAGGTGGTTCCAGACCTAATTTTTTGAGGAGTCTCCACATTGCTTTCCAGAATGGCTGAACCAGTTTGCAGTTCCACCAGCAACGTGATAGTGTTTCTCTTTTCCTCCAGCATCTGTCATTGTTCATAGCCTTCATTTTTGCCATTCTAACAGGAGTGAGGTGGAATCTCAGTGAAGTTTTGATTTGCATTTCTCTTATTACAAATGACGTAGAGCATTTTCTAATATATTTATGAGCTTTTTGAACTTGCTTTGCTGAGAAGTTTCTTTTTCAGTGCCGTAGCCCATTTATTGATTGAATTATTTGTGATTTTGGTCTTTAGTTATTTTAGTTCTTTGTATATGCTGGATATTAGCCCTCTGTCTAAGGTGTAGCAGGCAAAGATTTTCTCCAATTCTGTAGGATCTCTCTTGACACTCTTGATTAATTCTTTAGCTGTGCAAAAGCTTTTTAGTTTAATTGCATCCCATTCATTTATTATTGACTTCACTGCTGTGACATGGGAGTTTTGTTAAGGAAGGCGGCACCCACTCCTATGTCCTGTAGTGTTGATCCTACTTCTTTTTCAAGTAAATTTAAAGTTGCTGCTTTAATATCCAGATCTTTGAACCATTTTGATTTAATTTTTGTGTAGGATGAAAAGTAAGGATCCAATTTCAGTTGTCTACATATGGCTGTCCAATTTGTCCAACACCATTTGTTGAACAGGCTTTCTTTCCTTCACACTATGCTTTTGCCCCCTTTATCAATATCAGATAGTTAAAGGTATGGGGTTCATCTCAGAATACTTTATTCTATTCCATTGGTCTTCAGTTCTGTTTTGATACCAATACCATGCTGTTTTTGTTACTGTCACCCTATAGTATAATTTCAAGTCAGGAATTGAGATACCACCTTATTCCTCTTTTTTGCTGAATAATGTTTTGGCTAATCTGGGTCTTCTGTTATTCCATATGAACTTGAGAATTGCTTTTTCTATATTTGTGAAGAATGACATTGGTATCTTGATGGGGATTGCATTAAATCTGTCTAGGGCTTTGGGTAGAGTGGCCATTTTGATTATATTAATTCTGCCTAACCATGAACATGGAGTGTTTTTCCATCTACTCAGGTCTTCTGCAATTTCTTTTTTAGTGTTTGATCATTTTCATTGTAGAGATCCTTAATATCCTTTGTAAGATTGATGCCCAAGTATTTTATTTTTTTCTTCTTCTGTGGACTTGTTTTTGGAGTAAAGAAAAGCTAGTGATTTATTGGTGTTGATCTTATAGCCAGCCACTTTGCTGAAATGGCCTATAAACTCTAGAAGTCTTCTGATCGAGCTTATTGGATCTTCTCGGTATAGAATCATGTCATCAGCAAATAGAGTCAAATTAACTTCCTCTTTTCCTATTTGAATTCCTTTGATTTCCTTGTCTTGTCTGATAGCTCTGGCAAGGGTTTCTTATTGAATAGGAGTGGTGAAAGTGGACAACCTTGTCTTGTTCCTAAATTCAGTGAAAATGCTTTCAGTCTTTCTCCATTGAGCATAATGTTGGCAATGCGTATGTTATAAATGGATCTTACATAGCTAAATTATCTTCCCTTGATCCCTTTCTTCTCCAGGATTCTGAGTATAAAGGGGTGTTGAATTTTATGAAAGGTCTTTTCTGCATCAATTAAGATGATTATATGATTTTTATTTTTAATTCTATTTAAGTGGTGAATTACATTTATTGATTTTTGTATGTTGAACCAACCCTGTTTTCCTGGAATGAAGCCCACTTGATGATGATGCATTATCTTTTTAATGAACTTTTGGATCCAGTTAGCTAGAATTTTATTAAGGATTTTTGCATCTATATTCATCAGGGAAATTGGTCTGTAGATTTCTTTTTTGACACGTCTGTGTTGGATTTTTGGTATCCATGTAATATTTGCTGCATAAAAAGTGTTTGAGTGTGCTCCCACTCTATCAATTTCATGGAAGAGCTTATAGAGGATCGGTGTTAACTCTTCTGTGAAAGTTTGGTAGAATTCTTCTGTATATCCATCCATTTCTGGGCTTTTCTTTTTTGGAAGATCTTTGATTGCTACTTTAATTTCACTACCTGAGATAGGTTCATTTAGATTTTCAATGTCCTCTGGTGTTAATGTGGGGATGTCATATGTGACCAAGTATCTGTATATACCCTCCAGATTATCAAACTTGGCAGAATATAAATTTTCAAAATAAGTTCTGATAATCTTCTGGATTTTGGTTGAGTCTGTGGTGATATCTCCATTTTCGTCTTTGATTATGTTGATTTGCTTCACTTCATTCTTCGTTTTGGTTAAGTTTGGGAAGGAGCCTGTTGATCCTGTTTATTTTTTCAAAGAACCAACTCTTTGTTTTGTTGAAAATTTATATTGTTTTTTTTGTTTCAATTTCATTGATTTCAGCTGTGATTTTAGTAATTTCCTGTTTTCTATTAGCTTTGGGATTGGATTAGTCCTCTTTTTGCAATTGGAGCATAAGGCTATTTATTTGGGCTCTTTCTAGATTTTTGATGTATGCACTCAGTGCTATAAATTTACCTCTTAAGAGTGCCTTCATACTATCCCAGAGATTTCGATATGTTTTTTCCTCGTTTTCATTCATTTCCAAGAATTTCTTGATTTCTGCTCTTATTGCCTCCTTTATCCATCCTTTGTTTAAAAAGGTATTATTCAATTTCCAAGTATTTGAGTAATTTCTGTTGTTCCTATTGTTGATTGCTAAGATCATAGCATTGTGGTTTGACAGGATACATGGGACTATATCAACTTTTTTGTATTTGTTAAGGTTAGTTCTATGGACTAGAATGTGGTCTATTTTAGAAAAGGATCTGTGAACTGCTGAGAAGAATATAAATTCAGCTGACTTAGGATGGATTATTCTGTAGATGTCTATTAAGCCCACTTGGTTAATAGAGTTCTTCACATTGGAGATGTCTTTATTGCTTTTTTGTTTTGATGATCTGTCTAGTGTTGATAATGGTGTATTGAAGCCCCCCGGTATTATCGTGTTGAGATCAATGAGAGATTTAATGTCCTTGAGTATTTTTTCCATATATTTGGGGGGTTGTAATTGGGGCATAAATGTTAATTATCATTATAAATCTTGATGAATTGTAATTGTCCCTTTTAGTATGAGAAAGTGTCCATCTTTGTCCTTTCTGACTAGTTTTAGGTTGTAATTAATTTTATCAGATATTAGGATTGCCACGCCAGCTTGCATTTTGGGCCACAGGCCTGGTAGACATTTTGCCAACCTTTCACTTTCAGTCTGTGTCTGTTTTTGAATGTGAGGTGTGTCTCCTGTAGACAACATATTGTTGGATGTTGTTTTTTGATCCAGTGAGCCAATCTGTGTCTTTTAACTGGGGCATTGAGACCATTCACATTCAGAGTTAGAATAGATATGGAAAATTGAGTCTCGAACTTTGTGACTATTGCTGAGTTTAAGCCATCTTGGATATCTTTTGGTGTGTAGTGTGGTTATTAATACTCACTTGTTTAAGAGTTTAAGGTATTATTAGCATTTTCTTCTGAATGAAGAATATCCTTGGGAATATTCTGTAATGCAGGATTTGTGTTCATGTATCTTGCTATCTTGAGTTTATCATTGATTTCCCCATCACTTTTTTTTTCCCCATCACTTTTAAAACTGAGTTTTGCACAGTATACTAGCCTTGGCTGAAAATTGTTTCCCTTCAAGGCTTGAAAAATATTGTTCCAAGCTCTTCTGGCCATCATTGTTTGATCTGAAAAACCCGTAATGATCCTAATTGGTTTGCCTCTGAATGTGATTTGGGGTTTTTCTCTAGCTGCTTTTAGATTTCTCTTTTTAATTTCTCTGCTATTCATTTAATATATGATACATTTTCATGAATTTCTCATTTGATTAGGCCTTTTTGGTGTCCTATAAGTGTCTTGGATTTGGTATTCTGGGTCAATTCTAATGTAAGGGACATTCTCCTTTATAATTTCACTTAGAAGGTTCTTAATGCCCCTTGTTTGTTGTTTGGAGTTTTCCTCCAGTCCAATAACTCTCAGGTTATTTCTCCTCATGTCATCAAATATTATTTGGAAATTCTAATCATGTATAGTAAGTTTCTTCTCTTGTCTGTCCTTGAACTGGATATTGCTTAGCCTGTCTTCATTATCTGATGTATGTTCTTCAAGAGCTGAGGTTCTATTTTCAGTTGAGTTTACTCTGGTGTTAGTATCTTCCAGTGAAATTTGATTTGGTTGACAGTGTTTTTCAATTCTGATAGCTTTGCTACGTCTCTTTTCAGGGTGTCTAAATCTTTATAAATATGGTCTTTCATCTCATGGAATTGCTCCCTTATTTCCTTATAAAAGTTGTCTCTCATCACTTGAAACTGATCTCTGATCTCTTTCATTAATTCTTCTTTCAACTCTTTGAGTTACTAATGATAATGCTGATACAGTTTTTTAGGTTTTCATCTATAGCCCCAACCATGGAGTCTTTGGATGGAGAGATGTGAGATTGAGGAGGGGTATTATTTACCCTTTTCCTCATTTTCAGATACAGGGGGTATGTCTCGAAGACTGGCTGTGAGTATTACTGTTATAGGGGTTACTGGAGCTTCTTATGGCTTTGATTTGTTGGGATGAGATGCTATTTGGGAAGATAAGATCAATAGCTGCCAGTCCAATCAGTGAGGATTTGAGAGCCTATAGGTACATATACTAGATAGTTTCAACTAAAACTGTTATAATGATGATTAGCACCTATAGGAGCAGTTTTCTTCCATGAGAACTCTCACAATATATTACAATAGCAAGCATTTACCCATTTTGAAGGATGTCTTTTTCTTCAGTTAACAGGGCCTCTGTAGGTGGGGAGAAGAAATAACTAGAAAGCCAAGAAAGTGAGGTAGAGAGGTAGTTTAGAACTCCTGACTTAGAATAAAGAGGTACAAGGCTTTAGGGTGGTGTAGGTTATTCAATTAGGAATAAGGAAAAGATAGAAATGGGATGTGAGTGGGGTAAAGACTTTGGGTGGGGAAGAGAGAGAACAGCATATAGTATAGGAATTGCCAGAGTACAGGGGAAGAAGAGGTTAGTATGGAGCATGGTTCTCCTCAACCCAAGGAAACTGAGGGCTAGTTTGCTATCATGAAGAGTTTCCCCAGTCAGATTTGAATGCTATGGAGACAGCAGTTGAGTACAAGATGACACAGTGACAGTAGAAACCAACCATCAATACATACAGATGAACAACAACAACAAAAAATACATCCAAGAACACCAAATTCAGTAATAAAAATAGAGCTAAAAATAATTAAAAAATTAAAAGTTAAAAAAGTTAAAATTACTAGACAGCAACAGGAACCACAAAAACAAAACAAAACAAAGAAGGACTTAGGAAGGTTCTGAGTTTTTGCCCCCTGCTTAGTGTGTACTGTAGGGGAGTGCATTCATATCTGCCATCTAGCTGGAGTCTCTTTCCAGTTGAGCTTGTTGGGGGGATGAAACTTGATAAACTCTAATGGCCTTGGGTTTTCCTACAGGATCTTGCCAAAATTTTCTCCTGCAGAGGGGTAGAAGACCCTGCCCTCTCCCACTTCTTGTGAGAATAGAGGTCAGCACCACCTGAGATGCACTCCTGGGCAGATTATTTTCTTCCTGACCAAATTCCTGATATTCTTAAGCCAGGGATGCAGGAGCTGCTGGGAGTCTAGTAGATCCTGGTATAGATGTATGGGATTTTGACTGTTCCAAGGCAGGTGGCCAGCCTGAAGTTAGCTTCCCTAGAGTTGCTGTTGCCACACTTCCGGTTGTCTTCTGATCTTCAGAGGCCCCAAAAGCTGCTCTGTGGGGTTGTCACAGTCCCAGCAAGGGAAGAAGGGTGTGAAGGAGGTACCAGCCTGACTGGGTCAGTGTTAATGTAGCTCTCAATTGCAACCACTAGGAAGCATGGAAGCCCAGTCCCACCTGAGGCTGATGTTAGTCCCTGCCTTGTTGGAGAGTTATAGTTTTTGTAGCAAGTGGCCACCTGGTAAATATGCCCTACTGTGCAGAGTGCTGGTCTCAGACTCCTCCCATCCAGGCATATAAGAGGGCAGCCAGGAAGCCACCCCTTGCACGTCCCATGAGCCCAGTCCCACACAGCCCCCTGAGAAGACAGCCAGGACACAGTGCTTAGATCTGCTTCTGTGTTCATGGAGGCTGAGGTCCCTAATCTGCACATAATTGATGAGTGTTGTTTCACTTTTGATGGAGTGATCAGCCCTGCCTTCAGGGAAATCTCAAGATGGTGGGCGAAGCTGGTCCGCTAAATTGCATGGAGGAACAGCTGTAGGTTTACTATTATGAGTGATTAAATTTTCCCCAGAGCTTGAGAATCAGCTGTTACAAACTGTGAGTGTAGAGGTCTGTTAGGGCATTCACAAGTTAATTTACTTATTAATCCCCACCCCCTGGGTGCAACAACTTGCTGATTAAATTCCTTAATACAAAGCTCTTTTCCTTTGGTATTAAAGAATTAGGTGGGGATAAACATCCCACACGCCATGAGCCCAATCCTTCCGTTGGATACCACGTCCAAATCCTGCAGCATGAACTTTTGCTCAGGAGCGTCTGGGGATCACTGCTGATGGTGTGCTGCCATGTTCCCCAGGTATTCTTTTTTTCTTTTTTATACTTGTATGTTTTTTTTTATTAGAAGTATATAGAGATACAGTTGAGAGGGAAACATTATCAAAAACATTAGCAATCAATGGATATAAACTTTGTTATCCAGGGGAAATGCCAAAACATGGATAACCACCTTGGGTTTTACTTGTTGCAGTTTCCCCCAGAAGAACTCATGGGTTAAATGGGTAGCTCATGGAACCAGGCATTCTTACCAACATGCAGGAACTTACATATGAGAAAGTATCAGACAACTTCACTTAGAGACATTAGAGACAGTAACTGATCATTGTCAGGTCATGAAAGGTGAGGGAAGACAGAGGCCCTGTCACAGACTACAGATGGCTCAGGGGAAAGGATGATTAAGTACAATTTGTCTTTCTAATGAATTATTGAGTAGGAAAAGGACATTGGTGGAAAACTGACTAATTTCAATATGCTCATTGTGTAAGATAACAATATTGGAGCAGCGTGCTGAGGGAATATATGGGTACCTGTCAGTGTGCTTGCGACTTCTATGGAAGTATAAAATGAGGTCAGGACAAAAAGTTAAAACAAGTACATCAAAGTATAGATTAGGGGCTGGAATGGTGGTTTAGCAGATGGGGCACTTGCCTGCCATGAGCACAGACCTAGGTTTGATATCTAGCACCAGATACACTACTAAGTGTCAGAAAAACAAAGACCAGATGGAAAATAGATAACATTAATTCCCTCTCTCTCCCTCCCCTCCCCTCCCTCTCCCTCTATATCTCTCTACCTCTCTACCTCTGTCTTTAGAAAAAAAGTATGGGAAATGGTATGAAGAACACCCATGTTCTTAAAACTCAGTTTGGTCAGGCTGTAACATTTTGCCACATTTGATTCATTATTGTTTTAAAGAGATAGGAATAGTGAAAGATAGAGAATCAAGTTTATTTAGTTTTTCATGTCTGTTTCCTTGATCTGACACTTCATTATGTAGTGGTGTTTGGTTCCAACCATGTCCTCCCGCATGACAGGCAAGTGCCTTAACCACTGAGCCACCTCTCTAGCGCCATTTAATTTTTTTTCAAGAGAGAGGGACAGTGAGAGAGAGAGGAAGAGAAAAAGAGAATCAATTTTATTTAATTTTTCATTTGGCTTTCATTGAGCTGACACTTCTTTGTGTATGTAAGTTCTTTGGTTTGAACTCATGTCCTTGCACATGTGAGGCAAGCACCTTAACCACTGGGCCATCGCTCTAGGCCCTTTATATATATTTTTAACAATTAAAATTAATGCAGGGACAATGTGAATGGATCATATATGGTATTTTTTATGAAAACATTGATAATTTGCCTTCTTGTGCTGAATTCTTCTTTCATTCTTTGTGGTTTGCTTATTTTTCATTTATTCGACATAGTCTTACATATTGGAAGGAATCATTGTTACATATTCATGCATACATGGATATTGACAAAATATGTTAAGGCCAATCCTAGTCCAGGATCTCCCCCCTTCATCCACTCCCCACTCTCATGTCTCCTCTGCAATACCCCCATGCTATAGATAGAAATAAGAATATACATGTATATTGGTTTTTGAAATTTCTGAGTTTCTTTGCCTTCCTATGTATAGGTGGGCTTCTCATGGGAGTCGAGAAGCTGCATTGATAACCCCCTTATCCCTCCCTCGCCTGTGTGCCTCCCCTCCTTCTCCCCCTACCTTCATAGTTATGGTTCCCACACCTTATGTGAAATTTCAATTATGTTGAATTAATTATTTGCACTTTGCTAATTTTCATCCTGCCTTAGATTTTACTCTACTTTCCACATGTGAGAGAAATCATTTGGCCCTTAAGTCTCTGAATTTGGGATATTTCACTCAGCATAATTTTTTCCATCTCCATTCATTTGGCTTCAAATGTCATCTGATAGAAGAGTACAACTCCATTGTATATATATACCACAGTTGTTGAATCCACTCATCCAGCGAGGGGCATCTGGGTTGGTTCCATAATATAGCTATTGTAAATTGAGCTGCTATAAACATTGATGTAGCTGTGTTTTTGTAGTATGCCATTTCTAGCTCTTTAGGGAAAATACCCAAGAGTGGGATAGTCGGGTTGTAACATGGTTCCAACCGTAGTTTTTTGAGAAGTCTCAAAAAACTGCTTTCCAAAGAGGATGTATAAGTTTGCAGTCCCACTAGCAGTGTGTTAGTTTTCCTTTCTCCCCACAACCCCTCCAGCATCTATTATGGTTCATATTCTTCATTTTTGCCATTCTGACTGGAGCAAGGTGAAATCTTAGTGAAGTTTTGATTTGGATTTCTCTGATTATTAGTGATGTATAACATTTTCTCATTTATTTATTGGCTTTTTGGACTCCTTCTGTTGAGAAGTTTCTGTTTAGTTCACTAGCCCATTTATTGAGTGGATTATTTTTGTTTTTGGTGTTCAGTTTTTTGAGTTCTTTGCATATTCTGCATATTAGTCCCCTGTCGGAGGCATAGCAGGCAAAGATTTTCTCCCATACGGTAAGTTCTCTCTTGACAATCTTAACCAATTTTTTAGCTGAGCAGAAGCTTTTCAGTTTAATGGTATCCCGCTCACTGATTCTTGGCTTTAATTCTTCCACCATGGGAGTCTTGTTAAGGAAAGTGGTGCCTATAAAGAGTTGGGATTGTAGATTCGATTTTTTTCTTGGAGCAATTGCATAGTTGCTGGTTTAATTTCTAGTTCTTTGATCCTTTTCAATTTGATTTTTGTGCAGGGTGAGGGATAGGAATCTAATTTCAAGTGTCTGAATATGGCTATTAAGTTCGCCCAGCAGCATTTGTTGAACAGGCTATCTTTCCTCCACACTGTTGCTACCCATGCATCCCTGGGCAGCGAGTGGGGCGATCTGAACCAGCTGGATTGCCCGGGGGCCGAATCAGGATGAATCAGGAGGGCGAGTGCCGGCAGCCGAACACCGGACCCTCCTAGCTGGGGTCCCTTCCCTCCTGGCCGGGGGAAAAATGAGTCAAGCTCATGCAGCAGATGGCAGCTTAGAAATTCCCATTTATTCCCAAGGCACATGGATTGTTATAGGGAGGGCAGATAGCTAAGGAACCAATGGTGAAGCGGCAGACTGGCTTATCCCAGCCAATGAGGGACTGCTATGTTGGTGTTGTCATCTATTACCAACCGGAAGGTACAGAGAGAGAGAGGAAGTAGCCTTCAGGCGCAGGCGCGCAGCTCATTTTTGCTCAGAGTGCGCGAAACATGAAAGAGGAGGAGAGGAAGAAGTGTCATGGCATCCAGCACAGCGTTTCTCTTTTGCACAATGCCCAGCACCACACTGTATTTTTGGACCCTTTGTCAAATATCAGATGGTTAAAGACTTGTAAGTTTGTCTCCATATCTTCTGTTCTAGTATATTGATCTCGTGTCTGTTTTGACACCATTACCATGCTGTTTTTGTTATGTAGCCCTATAGTATGATTTCAGGTCAGGTATTGTGACACATCCTGTTTCCTCTTTCTTCCTTAGTAATGTTTTGGTTTTTCTGTTTTTCCTGTTATTTCAAATGTTTTTGAGGATTGCTTTTTCTATATCCATGAAGAATGTCATTGGTATCTTGATGGGGATTGCATTGAATCTGTAGAGGTCTTTCTGCAGAATGGCCATTTTAATTATATTGATTTTTCCTAACCAAGAATATGAAGTCTTCCACTGAGCTTTTATTTTGGTTGACTATGTTTTTCAGTTCTAAGAGCTCTCCTACATCTCTTTTCAGCATGTCTAGCTCTTTTTCAAAGTGGTCTCTCAGCTCCTGAAATTGCTCTCTTATTTCCTTACTTAAGTCTTCTTTTAATTATTTGATTGTTTTAATAATCAGATTGTTGACACGTTTTTCTAGATTTTCATCCAGAATCCCATCCATGAACTCCTTGGCTGGGGAGTTGTGGGTTCAAGGAGAATTGTTTCCCTTTTTCCTCATTTTTCAGTGTCATGGAGTGGGGGCCTGAGATGTGTCACTGGATATTTCACTTGGGGACTTTGTTGATGGGTGTGGAATTTTTATATCTTTGTTTTATTTGGGCTGGGGTACAACTTGGGGTACATCTCAATGTCTGGCTCCCCATCCTGTGAATTATTGACCTTTACAATTTCCAATACCTCATAAGGTAAGGGATAAATGTCAATTTGTACAGCTAATACTACAGCAGACAGGGTTGATCTGGTTACTTTATGCCCAGTATAACTGATACAGTATTGGTTATCACCTATGAGAAGCGCAAATAAATTGCCAGCTGTCTTCCATGAGAGTCCTCAGGCGATACTTGGTTTAAAAGCAAACACTTATTTTCAAGTTTGGAGTTCACATCAGTTTTCCAGTACCTCCGTAGGTGAGGTGAAAAAGTCTAGAGAGCAAAGAAAATGTGATAGCAAAGTAGTGAGGAACTGTGAATTTGGAGAGAGCAGCAGCAAGAGAGTGGAGATGATGTAGGATATTCTGCTAAAATAAAGAAAAGAAAGAGGAAGAGACTCAGCGTATGACTGGGGAGAATGAGAGAGAGCAGAATAAGGTTTAGGTGTTGCCAGAGGAAAGGGAAGGAGGAGATACCAGAGAGGTTCACTACTGGGGACTCTACAGCACAAAGAGAAAATGCACTCATTTGCATGGTCACAAACAGCCACAAATCGACCCACAGCAACACAAACACAGCGCAAGAAACAAAAAAGAAGAAAGCAAAACAGACAAAAAAAAAAAAAAAAAAGCAAATAGCAGCAAGAAGAGAAAAAAATAATGGGAGAATTGAGAGACTTATGATTTATTGCCACTGAGGACATAACATACAGTGGGGGTGTATGTTCATATCTACATCTGAGTGGAGCACTGCCAGGGTGAGTTTGCTGGAGGGACTGTGTTTTGCTGTCCTGAGCTGGAAGTCAGATTCTTAGGAGTCCTCCCAATATTCTCCTGTGGAGGAGGTGCAGACTTTCACCGGCCCTACTTCCTATGAATACAGCCTTTTGGACTTCCTCGGTTGAAACCCTGGGCACTTTTGTGTCGCCTGCCCAAACTCTTGCTCCACTTCAGCTGGGGCTCCAGCAGCTCCTAGCAGTCTTGTAGATCCTGGAGCAGCTACAAGGGTATTTTGCTGATCCTAGGGGAGTGGCAGTCCTGAACTGAGCTTTCCTGGGATAACTGTCAACCCAAACTTGAGTGTCCTGAGGCCCTCACTTGTCTACTGAAGCAGCCTCAGCCCCAGCATGGTAGGGGAGGGGCTGCTGAGAGGAAGACACCAGTTCAGAAAGTCCCGGTCCTAGGGAAGTCTGGGCCTGGAAGCCAAGTCCCACTTGGAACACATAGGTCCTGTGGGACCACCTCTGTTTCCAGGTCTTGGTGCCTGATAGCAGAGGAGAGTACTGTGTCAAGGTGTCTCTTCTGTTCCTAGGTTGCTGAGGCTGAAAGTGGGCTTTGTCCAGCCTGCAAGTGAAAGACCCTGCTTCCAGAAGTCTTTCAGTCCAGAGAGACCCTTCCCAAGGAACAGCGAGTCCACTTCTTCGGATGCAAACAGCAAGAGGCTTTATTCATACGCGGGTACCCGGGGCATCACAGCCATTCGGAGGACTGGCGCGCCTCGGTAGGGGCTGGAGGTATTTTTATAGGGTCAGGGTAGCAAAAAGCGCGGGTACAGAAGCGAGGAGCTTGGTTACAGGGTTATGATTGGGTATTTCAAATGAGGCCAGGTTTAAACAGAGGACAGCCCGGTGTTTTCCGGGCAATCAGAAATAGTTGTTGACTTGGCTTT
>PVKS010013805.1:0-49884 GCA_004027875.1 Aplodontia rufa | reverse complement strand
AAGAAAAAAAATATAAAAACAAACCCAGAAGCTAAGGGTACTCTCTGATATGTAGTAATTTCATATTGCTTAATGTGAATAAGGATCAGTTTGGCTTATGGTAAGAACTTATTTTTACAACACTGTAAAAACTAAATCTGGTAGGAGCTTTCATATTGCCAAACAACAGCAAAATCAAGCCTTGTAAAACTTTTGGAACTCTCTAGGCACATTTAAAAGTTGTAACCAGAAGTGCCTTGTGCTTTTCTTCTTCCTGGCACATTCTATGCATAATTATCATGAAGAGTAAAGGAATCTCCAAGTGGAATCACAATTATTTTCAAATTAGGTGACAGAAACCTAAAGTTCTGACATGTAAGCAAATGACAATTCTCACTTTGTGGAGAATGGAAGGTAGACAGTTATCCGCTTCCAATTCTGGAATCTTTCCGAGGTGTAAATTGAACGTTCAGTGTAGTGCAGACAGCCAATGGTTGGAGGAACACACTCTTCGGTGACAAGATGCCAGTCCTTGCCATTGTTCAGAGAATACTGAAGCTGTACACTGTGGGAGTCACTGAAGGGCTTGCTGCAGCCCATGCTCATTTCAAACTGTAAGAAGGTAGAGGCTGACACGTGAAAATCCCAGGTCTCAGCATAACGAGGTTTTCCTACCAAAAACAAACAAATTGGCGGGGGGCGGGGTGGGGAGAGAAGTTTAATGGGAGCATATAATTGTGCTTGTATTTGACATTTATGCTTGCAATCAACATTTTCAATAGCAAACAAAAATCATGCATCACTAGTGCCTCATATGACTTTGACTTTACTTCTGACATTTACTGCTTTTATATGGTTACTAGACTTGGAAATATGGAAGTCTGCTAATTTGAAAAGCTTTACAATGTTAAGAGGGCTGATATATAGCTTCTTAAGTTTACAATTTTGCAAATTATACAGATGTTTTTTGGTTCTGGCTTTAAAAAAAATCTTTCTCATGGTTTTATGTTCTCTGAAAGACAATTCCAACAAAAAAGTCATTGGGCTAACTAACTTATTTCAGAGGACAATACTTTCCTCCCACAAGAATTCCTCAGCAAAAGCAGTTAGACACACAGTTTTGTATTAGAGAATTTCTTTTGAGTTTTAGTTAATTTAGTCCTCTATTTAATCAAGTATCCTCCTTTATCTGGTGATAAAATATACCTATGTTTTCAGTGAATATCAGAGCAGTATCCATAGAGAGACAGTCAATATCAACTTGACCTCCTTGGATTCGATACCAATTGGCTTGCAAATCTATGGAGCCATCAAATTTATCTTGAAATCCAGTTTGAGAGCTGTCATTCATTCCTATAAGGACATCATCCAAAGCCCACTGGGCTGAATGCTTCCCTGCAATCAGATGAATAAAGGCCATTGGAGAAAGTTCATTATATAGTAATATGAATAGCTTTGTGACCATGGTTTTAAATTGGATTGTATAGAAATTGACAGCAAATTAAGAAACAAATAATACAAGATGGATATGAATGCTAGAATCTAAAAGCTGCCAGGAAAAATGGTGTGAGTAATAACTTACCATGCTGTGGTTGCCACCATCGAAAAGCTGTAGCAGGTGTCTTTGCCTCCCGTGGCAGGTCAATGGAAATGATCTGTGGTTCTAGAAATGACATGAAGTCCAACTCTCGAAGCAAATGCCAGAGTATCCCATTGTCATTTGAATACTGAACAACAAGCCCTGGGTTATAAGACATAAATTCAGTTATGAGGACAGCTTTCCTAGAGGCAAGGAACAGTATTTTTTAAATGGCAAAACTGCAGCAACTTCAAATTGAATCTCATGGAATGAGAGCACATCCATCTAAAGTCCAAGGAATGAATTAGTGGACCTGAAGGCTCATCAATTTCCTGACAGTTTCTAATGCACTGACTCCCAGTAAATGGAGACAAAAAAATACAGAAGCTCTTTTAAAGACCACTCAGCTTTGTATGAGTGATGAGCAGATTGGTAAGGGGAATATAAAAATCCGCTCCAGATCATGTACTTGAATTTTAGATTTTGTTGTGAACATTACAAAGTCTCATATCATTGTTATATACTTAGAAGAAATATCTTAATCTTCCTGGCACAAAATCAAGCAAGTACTCTTTGGTGCCAAGCATCAGGCAGTAAGCAGTGCCCAGTCTGGAATTCTATATAGCAGAAAGACCCTTTAAAACTAGCACTTTGGGGCTGGAGTGGAGAGGCAGTGGTTCGAGTGCTTGCCTGGCATGTACGAGGACTCAGGTTCAAACCTCAGCACCACATATACAATTAAGTGTCAGAGAAACAAAGGCCAGATGAAAAAAGAAATAAAATTGATTCTTTCTCTCTCTCCTTCTCTCTTAAAACAAAAAACAAACAATCAAATAAACAAAAAAACCCAAAAAAGACCCCCCCCCAAAAAAAAAGCTAGCACTTTGTAACTTTGTTAGATCTCGGTTAGAGAAGCTTGAATGAAGTCAAATTATTAAATAGGAAAGCAGAAAGACTCCTCTCCAATGCCACCTCTGCTTTCTTTTGTCTATGTCAGTCTTCCACTATGCTTATCCCATCTACACATCTACCTGTCACTAAGGTGGCATGATCTAGGCCATTAACATATAAGGACCTCACATGCCACCTCTGCAGTTTCTCCCAGAAATTTATTTATTTGTAATTAGTACATTATAGTTATGTACAATATTGGGGGTTCATTATGGCACACTGCTACGAGCAAGGAATATAAACTGATGCACTGCAGTCCCCAATACTTCTTCCCCTCCTTTCCTCCCTCCCCTGTTTACCTTACTCTGTTTATTTATAGTTCCTTCTATTATTTATATTTTTTCCTTCTATTTATTTGTAGTTTTTAAAATTAGTGCTTTATAGATGTACATAGAGCTGAAATTCACTGTGGTATACTCATATATGTATATGGCACATTTTGGTCAATTTCAGACCATTAGGGAAGGAGGAAACATTTTTATTTTAAAAGTGGAAGGGACAGGAGGAGTGTCTTTCCTCTTAGAGATGACCCATTTTCTCCCTTTCCCTCTTGAGAGTGCTTTTTTAAAATAAACTGTGCCACACTTTTACCATTAGGAAGACACTTGTGTAAATCAGTGTCAGTCTTAGAAAAAAAGATTTATACTAAATAGGAAGGAGATGGCAGCAGAGGTCCTATCTAATTGCCTATTTCACAATTATTCCCAAAATAGGCACTGCATACTCGTAATTAGGATTGAGGACACCAAACTACTATTTAAATATTCACAGAAATTATGATCAGTAAACTACATTGGTTATATTTATTTTATTATATTCATATTCTGGGAAAACTATAAATTATTTACGGTATCCACAACATTTTAATTTGCCTACTATCGAGTGACTAGAACTTCTCAATCCCGTTACTACGTTGGATAATAAACAGTTCAAAAAATAACATTTCAAGAAATATTATGATGAAATATACAGCCTCATGAAAACTGTTTAATACTAGTTAATAGCATATGGAATTATGGTTACTAGATCTGATAAGGGAGAAAGCTAGGAACAATAAATAATGAAGCATATGCAAAAAATAGAAACTTCAAGAGAATTAAATCTACTAATTTAAAAGAAGAACCCATCAAGCAATGAGGATAAAAAGAGTCTGAAGCACCAGGGGAGACGGCGTGCTGTGGACAGGTACAAGGCTGGAGAGTTAGAGCCTCCCCATGTGATAGGGAAGAGAGAGTCACAGGATCGAGGCTGCTTCTAGTCTTCATTCTAGTCAAGTTGAGGACTGTCTGGCAAAAGCTCTAGCCTCTAACTCTCGATGTTTGCTCAAAGTGTGTCCTATTGGCTGTATTGGATGAGAATACAGACCCTTCAAAATTTAGTTTTCTTGTGCATATTAATTTGTGTTAGTATTTAATAAGATGAGAAAGAGGGAAGATGTGTGTGTGTGTGTGTGTATATGTGTGTGTGTGTGTATACACACACACACACACACATACACAGAGAGAGAGAGCGAGCATGTGGTGGGGTCATGGAGGGAGAGAGAGAGACAAACACAATTTTAAGACATCTGTTTGCGGTTGACCTATTTAGAAGATAGACTATAGTATCAGAAGTGAAACATCATGAGAATAAAATCTCAATGACTGATCTTTCTCTTGCCTTCTACTCAAAGTATGGTTCAAGACCAACACCAGTGTTGCCTTGGAACAGGCCTCATCTGTTCACAAAATGTGTCCAAAATTCTCTGACACTTTTCTCTTCAAAAAAAAGAGGAACTTAATTCGCTTGAGTTTGTGTGGATTTAGTAATTTGCTTCTTCTTCTTCTTTTAAATAATAATGGGGGGGGGAGGGACACAGTGAGAGGGAGAGAGACAAAGAGAGATTCAATTTTATTTAGTTTCTCATGTGGCCTTCGTTGCTCTGACACTTTGTGGTGTACGTAGTCCTGGGGTTTGAACCTGAATCTTCACACATGCCAGGCAAGCACTGTAACTGCTGAGCCACTGCTCCAGCCCTGTAATTTGCTTCTTACGAACAAAATATGGGAGGAGCCATGGAGTGTGACTTTTGGGATGAGGTCATTAGAGGCATTGCATTTAGGGCTGGGGCTGTAGCTAAGTAGCAGAGTCCTTGCCTAGCATGTGTGAGACCTTGGGTTTGATCCCCCTCCCGCCCAAACTGATGCAGTTTCTTCCTTGTTGTGGTTCAGATTTCTTGCTCTGGAGAAAACCAGAGAAGGAAGGACATTTAAGCAGCCTGTGGACAGGTCTGCACAGCGAGATATAAAGCACTGGCCAAAGCAAGAGAAGAACTGAAGCCTTTTGCCAACAGCCAAGTAAGTGTGCCATTCTGGGAACAGATTATGTCTCCGGATGACAGGCCTGGCCTGGCCTTTGTCTTAACTGCAGGACCATTCAACTGAGCTATTCCCAACTTCCTTACTCACAGAGAATGTAAGACAACACATGTTTGTTGTTTAAAGCTACTCCATTTTAGGACAATTTGTTACGTAGCACACTACCCCAGTCCTACTAAATCAGAATTTGCATTTTAGCAAATGCAAATCCCAAATGATTTCAGGTGTACGTTGAAATATGAGAGGCATGGCTCAGAGTGCATATCCTCCCTTGGTTTCTGCCTTTTCAGGAGTGTTACATATACCTTCTGGTAGCAACAAGATTTGCAGGGATGAAACCTCAATTTCAAAGGACAGTGAAGTGCCTCCCAGATAAGTAGGAGGGAGGAAAAGAATGTAAGAGCTTGGAAAGAGACACATCCATATTTTATATCACTTGCTCAGCCTCATTAGCTGTGTCATCTAACACATTGTACATCTGAATAAACCAAGCCATTTTAGCTCATCTACTGAATGTTTAAGGCATGTAAAACATTTCTCTTTTAAAACTACAACTCCATCTGCATTCTGCCAAGTCTTATTGAAAACAGCCTAATTTTGACTTTAATTCCAAATATGTAAATTGATGCTTCAGCTTGAGTAAGTAAAGAGTCTTCACTTTCATCACTGGAAGAGATTTGTTCAAGGATTTAGGCAGATTTACATGTTAACAACCAGTTTTCAATAAAAGGCTGAGAAATGCCTGTGGGATGTGAATTACATGGCCCAAACTGAGTCTAAGAAAATGGCTCAGGACTAGCTGAGAACAAGTTGCTTCTTCCTAAAGGGATCCTAAGGGGAATTTGCCCAGAGGGCAGACAATGGCACTTGTAATCAGAAGTTAAGTATAGAGCAGAGCCTCATATCTATGATAAGCAGATACTTCCTACCAGGCTAGGTTCAGGATCTTTTTAAATTTCTTTTTTCTTATATAAAAACAGGGGTATAAATACATAATTTTCAGAAGATCCATGCATACAAATTTCCCTTAGATATCAATTTATTAAATGTCACTTCCTCCGCAAGCCCACACCCAGACTATTCTATCTAAATCAGTAGTACCTCGTCCTGTATTATTTACCTTCCAGCTCAGCAGCTTGCCTATTTCTGTCTAGCTCTTATAATTTAACATTTTCTTATTTCTTTTCTTTATTGATTATGATCTGTCTCCTTTCATTAGATTATAAGTTCCTTGAAGGAGGTCGTTGATGCTACCCTGGCTCTTCTCCTTCTGGCTCATGGTAGGTTTGTGCTTCTTGTTCCCTTCACTACACTTTCTCTTCCCTTAACCACATGGCCGACAGCCTCCAGAATCTACCCAGCTGGAACGAGGACCTCAGATGACCCATGAAGATAATGTAGCCAACGGGAAAATTTTAACCCACAAGATATTTGTTGAGCCTTTTGGAGCAGAAGATGGTCAAGTGCCTAGGGAGGGTTCAGGGTAAGGAGAAAGGGAGTATAGTATGACAATTAAAGCACACACTATGAAGCCAATGTGAGTGGTTTGAATCTTTTTTCATTCCATTACTAAATGCATGATTGTGGGCAAGTTATTTGACTTCTCTGTGCCTCAGTAAAATAGGATTAATAATGATACCTATAGTGAAGGGATACCCTGGAAATGAAATGAATTAACACCAGTAAAACACTTGGACAATACCTTGCATACAATAGGGACTCGGTAGAAGTTAATGTCTTTTGTTATCAAGAACTGTTTCTCTCACACAAGGATTCCCCTAGAATTTTTGGGCGCATAAATTGAGTTCAATCTGCATTCAATAATACCTCATGCAAACAAATTTTAGCCCTCATAATGAATGCTGTTGCTTATATAGTCTAGGCTATTGCTTCCCTCCCACCCTGGGGAGACATAATGAAATAAGAGTTCCCTAAAACAAATGGCCTTTGATTCTGCCTATTCTTGCAGTGGTCATGGCATTTTTCAGGCTTAAGGATCTATATGAAAAATCCTAGGAACATGGCTCTCTGAAGACAGCCTTCCATGAAGGAGAAAAGAAGGCAAAGAACAATTTAAGGTAATGTAAGAATATGCAAAATCCAGGTTGAACTTTCAGTGGAAAAAGGATTAATTTTTAAATAATAACTGTAATTCTATGGAAGTATAGCAGCTTACCTTCATTTCTAGCCCTTGGTTTGATGCAGGTAATACCTGAAGTTTTGCTTCCAATTTGTATATAAAACTGAACAAGTCTGGGAGGAAAAAAAATTCAGTTTACTTATTAATAGGTGAGTTCTTAGAAGAGTCTTAACCCTTTATATTTTGACATAGAAAGGAAACCACTCCATAGCTCTTAAGTCTTTTAAACCTAAAGGACATATGACAGGCAGAAACAATACATATTCTAATAAGTTAATTCTGTAATCATTTAGATAAAGTTAAGTAATATGATCATTCATTTTATTCTGTACGATGATTTAAAAAAAAAACAATTTAACCCTCCTTCATGGTGACAGTCTGATATAATATAAAGGGAATTTTCTTAAATCCAGACTATACAATCCCTGGAAATTCAAGATGAGGAAAAATAAATCTAATACTAAGAAGTTAAGCACTGTATTTGTTTAGGGCCAGATAATCACCTATTACTGATTTAGACTCAGTTGGCTGTGTTTTTCACAACTGACTCTTGCTCTTGCTCAGTGTGATGTAAATTATGACTCAGTCCATGGTAACCAGAGATACCACCCGATTGACACAGGTGCACTTTTTTTTTTTTTAAATAGAGAGGGAGGGAGGGAGAGAGGGAGAGAGAGGGAGGGGGGGGGAGAGAGAGAATCAATTTTATCTAGTTTTTTATGTGGCCTTTGGTGCTCTGAGACTTCGTTGTGTACGTGGTGCTGGGGTTTGAACTCGCGTACTTGTACATGCGAGGCAAACGCCGTAACCGCTGAGCCACCACTCCAGTCCCAACATAGGTATATTTTTGAGAAAAGGATGTAGGACAGGGAAAGAAACAGAAGGCAGCAAACCATGTGAAAGGCAATCCCAGGTTTTAGTGAGGATGAAGTCCAAGCATTTCAAACTTTTTTTTTTCAGTTTCCTTCCTTCCAGTTCTCCAATAATTGATGGATCAAAAAAAGCAGAATTTTATTTTAGGTCTGCTACTATTTCATTTGACCTTAAAAATCAAACAGTTCTTTATCTTACCAGTAGGTGTCAGTATAGGTATTTTAAATTTCTGGGGCAGTTTTCAAAAAATGACGACAAATAAATTTAGATAAATGAGGATGCGTCATTTTCAGACATGGAATTTAAAGTTGGAAAAATCTTTGTTTCAACAGCACATAGCAAGGATATCAAGGACTTTATAATTACAAAGGACATTAAGAGACCAAGTTGAACACACTAGATGTACAAGCTTTGGTGATGACTGTATGTTGATTGGTGAATTACGGTATGATTTTTATAGTCCATCTACTTAATTATAGAACTAAAGCTATGCTCCATTTTTACAATTCAGAATCTATATGTAGAAACATTATGTAAATTCTCCATAGCAGAACAAAATATTTTAGGTGATCATATGGTGTGGGGTCAATACTAAGTTCCTGAAGAAGTATACCAGTTGACAACTTACCTGATATTCCTGGTGTCCAGAGGGACAGTCCTTGCTTCCCTTTTCCCAGGGCCATTGAAGTAAAGAGATTTGCCATCATTAAGTGTTCCACAGCCAGTTCCTACCTGGCCACCAGTTATCTTGTACCACAGAGGGCTAAGCTTCCCCTCAAACCTATCAAACATCTCGCTGTAATTAGGGACATTCGACACACAGGTTCCTTGTGCAGCTGTAGAGAAAAGAAATAAATAGGAGCTTTGTTGGAATCACTAAAGATTAAAAGGCATATTCAACACATGGGCAAAGGAAGAATTTCCACAGGTATCAGGGGAAAGCAGCTACAGAGAAAATTCTATCTTACAGTGGCTGCCTGGAAGACAACCATTACTACTACCATGCGGAAGCTAGAGTAAAACCTAAGTTAAGGTGAAAGTTAGCTAAGTTTAATTAACAAACCCACCAAAGTTGAAGTATCACATAAGCTGTGGAAAACATAGCAGTGTAAAGAGCTATGAAGGGGAGTAGGAGAGAATGGAGAGAGAGAGAGGGAGAGGGGGGAGATAAAAAGGGTTACCAATAAGGTTGGGTACACCTGACTCCCATAAGAAGCCAAACTATACTCAGGTAGGCATATAAACCTAGGAATTTCAATAATTAATATACATGTATATGCTCATTTCTATTAGGGAATGGGTGAAGGCAGGAGAGATCTTGGGCAAGGATAGGGCTAAACTTACTTTGACAATAACTACGTATACGTGAATATGTAACAACAATTCTCTCCAATATGTAAGACTTTGTTGAACAAATTTAATAAAAAAAAAAGAAAAAATGCTATCGAGCTTCTGTAATTTTTAATTTTTTTTAATAATGAGAGATTAGAAATGAAACATTTCCATAGTTCTTGCTAGCCAGAGCATGTGTAAACTGAGAAGTGAATTTTGTCCACAGTTAAATTTGTTCATTTGTTGTCCTTCTATTAGATCAACAAGGGTATTCAGTCCTGGATTTAAAAAAAATACCACCCTTGAAACTATAGTGACAGCATTCTCCGCAGAGGGCCGAAAACAGTGGGGCTGTCTTTGGTTATGTGCCAGAGCACGTCAAGATGGGAAGGAGCCTTTGAAGCTGCCCCCAGGAAAAATTAAAACATGATTTTGAAGCTTATAATATTTTCTTCAGTTTTACTCTTTAATTTCAGTTCCCTTTTCATTTTTGCTTAACATCCAAGGGTGACTGTGGTCACAAAGCAATTCTCTTGTCACGCTCTCTTTGGGCAGTCTAGGACTTATTACTTTGTTAGTTGCATTTTTTCTTTAAAAGTACAAAAGTACATTTCTTATTAAACAAAAGCAGTGTAGAGAGCACAGAGACCCTGCAGCCAAGTGTTTACGAGCTTGTCTTTACATTTTAGAGGATTACTGCCTAAGTTTGATGCCCAACTCTAGCAAATCCTAGCCGTGTGATCTGAAGAAAGTTATCAAGTCTTTCTGTGGCTCAGTTTCCTCAAATGTAAGTAGAATTTACAGGACTATGACACAGCGTGATTGTTAGAATTAAATGAGATGAAATACAAAGTACTTACTTTAATGAAGTAGGGTCTTGAGCAATGTTTATTATAGTTGCTACTAATAATTAATCTTTAGGGGCTGGAGGGGTGGCTCAGTGGTCATAGCACTTGCCTGGGACGCATGAGGACGTGGGTTCAAACCCCAGTACCACATACACAAGGAAGTGGTGGAGCAATGGAAGCCACATGAAAAACTAAATAAAATTGATTATCTCTCTCTTACTATCCCTCTCTCTTTAAAAACATTACTAATTAATCTCTAGATAGTTAAATTTGTGCTGTCATGTTTTCTTCCTTAAGTAGCTTGAAACTACAAAATATCTTTGCCCTTCCTATGCTTAGATGGCAAAATCTTACAATTTTTAGACGTAAAGAAGAATAATGGGGCTGGACTCAGTGGTAAAGTGCTTGCCTAGCATGTGAGGGGCACTAGGTTTGATCCTCAGAACCACATAAAACTAAATAAATAAAAATATTGTGTCCATCTATAACTAAAAAAATTACAAAAAAAGAATAAACTCAGAATCTACTTCTTTGAAAGAATAGCATGAAATTAATGACTAGAGATGAACATTTTATAAGAAAAACATCAAATTCACGTATTTGGCCTTACCAGTGTACCCCAGGTCACAGAAACACACGCCTGAGATGCAGTCCCCATGGCCACTGCAGTAACTGGGACAAGGTTCAGATATGTACACGCCATCTAAACCAAACGGAGGCACGTTCTTCTGTGAGCTGCTCTCCTGAATCCATCGAAATCTTGTTTTGCTGTTGCAGGGAAAAAACGCACATCTGTTTCTCACATGCACATCTCACACAAAGCCTGGAATACTGAACGGTTCAGGAAAGCTCAAGAGAGACTTAAAATTTTTCTCAATGTAACTTGTGCCCCATTGCACACTGCAGCTTTATAAGATGTCTCTCTCAAATCTTTCTTACAACTTAATTTTTTCCCTAGCATAAATGTTTTAACACCCAGAGGATATCAGGAACAGAAGCCTTATTTTTTTTTTACATAAGATTTTTGATGGCTAGAAACACCATAGGTTTTTTTACTTGCATATTTTTCCATCCCAGGCTCTTCTAGTAATCAACATAAACCCAGGGAGAATCCTTTCCTTTACCTAATATTTCACCCTTCCCTCACACTAATTTTATGGATATTTTCAGAAGAGGGTATTTGGGAGTTTTTCAAACCATAAAATATAATGTTCTTTGTTGGGCTATATAAGGCAATTGGCCATTTACATAATTCAGGTAAAGAAGAGTTAATTTTGTATGGACAGCTCTACTACCATTTGTTACTTCCTCCCTTTGCTTGTCATCTCTCATCCCTATTCCATGAACTCCTATGAACCAGATGGGCTGCCAATCAACATTAGTAAACTGCCTATGAACAAAAGAGGGGTGTAGGTCCAATACTTCAAAATCCTGAATCACCAAGGCTCTGGGCTTCTGCTTAGTTTTTCACAACCCAGAATGGTAGTTTTGGCTACATGGGGGAGGCAACTCTGCAGATTCTAAGGCTCCTATCAATCCAAGAAACAGAGCACATTGTTAGGTACTTTGAGAAGATAAAAGACCTCAGGAGCTTGGTGTTAAGGAATTTATATTTAAATTAAAAACCAAAATAAAACAAAAAAGAAACCAAGCTCTATGTCCTTAGTGGACCAGTCATTTGGTTAAGAAGGTCAGTCTAGGACATGGTGAATCATAGTTGGGAGTTCTTGATGGGAGAGAGTTTTGCAGAGTAAAGGGAAAGAGAAGGCTCTGCTCTTCCTTATTTTAATCTTATCTACTTGGCTTTTAGTTGGATGGCACAAATCAAATCAACAAAGCATTCACTGAATACAATGTAAGCAAGTTTGCTTCATTTCCATTTCTCTAAGTTGTGCCTGGTTCCAGATGCCTGCTGCCTCTCTGTTCTCTTCTCAGTGGTACAACACCAGGATTGAACACAAGTAATTTGGCATCCTCAAACTTGCTAGTGTAAGAAAAACCAGCAAAGAACACATTAAAAAACTAGTCATAGAGAAATCACTCAAGGAAGGCAGGACATAAGTAGGCCAAAGCTAAGCTAATAACAATGTCTAGATTCCATATTTTAAAAATAGAGGAGATATAGCCATGAAATTAATATTAATATTAATTTTTATCCAGAAATTTAGTTATTATACAATAAAAAATGCATCCAATGAAACAATATGATATGTTATATTCTTAAATTAGATTTACCCCCTAGATCCCACCCTATTCACCCACCCTTACCCCTCCCCACTTGCCCCCCTCCCCCTTCCTTCCAGATGCATCTCTATGAATGCCCTAGGTTATGTGTTACTATGGCTTTGCTTGGTCTAATACATGAGAGTTGACCACCTTTCATGCTGTCTGGGTCTAGCTCCAGCCTCCACAGATGAGGGAAGACATTCAACCCTTGACTCCCTGGGTTAGGCTAACTTCACTCAATATGATTTCTTCCAAAGCCATCCATTTACCTTCAAGGGCTGCAATATCATTGTTTCTAATTGCTGAGTAGAACTCCATGGTGTGTGTGTGTGTGTGTGTGTGTGTGTGTGTGTGTGTACATACACATATACATATATATGTATGTATGTATATATATATATATATATATATACACACCCCACAGTTTTTGGATCCATTCATCCAGTGAGGGGTATCTGGCTTGGTTCCATAGTTTAGCTATTATAAATTGAACTGCTATGAACATAGATTTTGCTGTGTCACTGTAACGTGCTGATTCCAACTGCCCTGGAAAAATATCCAGAAGAGGGACAGCTGGATCATATGGTGGGTTCATCCCTAATTTTTTGAGGATTCTCCACACTGCTTTCCAGAGGGGCTGTACTAGTCTGCAGTTCCACCAACAGTGTGCTAGTGTTTCTATCTCTCTGCAACCCTTCAAGCATCTATTATTGTTTATATTCTTCATTTTTGCCAATCTAATTCGCGTGAGGTGAAATCTTAATGTAGTTTTCATTTGCATTTCTCTGATTACTAGTGATTTAGAGTACTTTCTCATGTATTCATTGGCTTGTTCAATGTCCTCTGTTGAGAAGTTTCTATTTAGTTCTTCGGCTCATTTATTGATTGGGTTGTTAGTGTTTTTGAGGTTGAGATTTTTGAGGATTTTGTAAATTCTGGATATTAGTCCCCTGTCAGAAGAATAACAGGCCATTCTGTAGGAAGTCTCTTGACAATTTTGATCATTTCCTTGGCTGTGCAAAAGCTTTTTAGCTTTATGACATCTGACTTGCTAATTTCTGACTTCTCTTCTTTCACTTTAGGAGACATGTTGAGAAAGTCTTTGCCTACTCCCAAGTGCTGGAGTGTTGGTCCTAATTTATCTTCCAGCAGTTGCAAGGTAGCTAGTTTAATTCCTAGTTCCTTGATCCATTTTGATTTGATTTTCATGCAAGGTGAAAGATAAGGGTCTAATTTCAACTTTCTGCAAGTGGCTGTCCAGTTTTCCAGCACCATTTGTGGAAGAGGTTGTCTCTCCTCCATGTTATATTTTGTTCCCCTTTGTCAAAGATCAGATGCTTAAAGGTTTAAGGGTTTGTTTCAGGATTTTCTATTCTATTCCACTGGTCTTTGTTCCTATCTTGACACCAGTACCATTCTGTTTTTGTGACTACAGCTTTATAGTATAGTTTTAGATCTGGTATAGCAAAACCACCTGTTTCATCTTTCTTGCTTAGTAATGTTTTAACTATTCTGGGTTTCTTATTGTTCCAAATGAATTTGAGAATTGTTTTTTCTATATCTGCAAAGAATGACATTGGTATCTTGATGGGAATTGCATTGAATCTATATAGAGCTTTTGGCAGAATGGCCTTTTTAATTACATTAATTCTGCCTAACCAAGAGCATAGAACATCTTTCCATCTTCTCAGGTCATCTTGGATTTCATTCTTCAATGTCCAATAATTTTAACTGTAGAGGTCTTTGACTTCCCTTGTTAGGTTAATTCCCAAGTATTTTATTCTTTTTGAGGATATTGTGAAGGGGAATAATTTCCTGATTTCTTCTTCTGCCCTATTATTGTTAACGTATAGAAAAACTATTAATTTATGGGTATTGATCTTGTAGCCTGCCTCTTTGCTATATCTGTTTACAAGTTCAAGAAGTTTTCTGGTGGAATTTTTTGAATCTTCCAGATACAGGATCATATCTTCAGCAAAAAGGGAGAGTTTGACTTCTTTTCTTCCTATTATTATCCCTTTGATTTCCTTCTCTTACCTTATTGCTCCATCTAGGAGCTCAAGAACAATATTGAATAAAAATGGTGAGAGCAGACAGCCTTGTCTTGTTCCATAGTAAATATATACTCTCCAAATAACAATACTCCCAACTATGTGAATAAACTACTTCATGACATAAAACCATTTGTGGACCTCAACACAATAAACCGGGAGATTTCAAGACTCCACTGTCACCAATAGACAGATCAATAAAACAAAAAATCAATAAAGAAATCTCCAGCCTAAACAACTCCATAAATCAAATGGACTTAACAAACATATATAGAATATTCCACCCCAAATCAGTGGAATATACCTTCTTTTCAGCAGCACATGGATCTTTCTCCAAAATAGATCATATTCTGGTTCACATAGGAAATCTCAGCAAATATAAAAAAATAGATATTATTCTGTGTGTCCTATCAGACCATAATGCCATGATCCTAGCAATCAACAGCAAAAATCATAACAGAAAACACACATATTCATGGAGATTGAATAATACCCCATTAAATAAATGAAGAATGGATCCAAGAAGACATGAGAGCAGAAATCAAAAAATTCTTGGAAGAGAATGAGATTGATGACACAACACATTGAAACCTCTGGGACAGCATTAAAACACTCCTAAGGGGAAAAATTATAACACTGAGTGCCCACATTAAAAATGAAGAGAGATCCCAAATAAACAAGCTTATGTTACATCTCAAAGCCCTTCAAAAGGAAGAACAATCTAACTCCAAAGCCAGCAGAAAATGGAATAATCAAGATCAGAGCTGAATCAATGAAATTGAGAAAAAAAAACAATAAAAAGAATTGATGAAACAAAGAGCTGGTACTTTGAAAAAATAAAGCCAATCTCCCTAAAAGGAGAGAAATGAAGCAAATCAATAAAATATCCAATGAAAGGGAGCAATCACTACTGACCCCACGGAAATTCAACAAATTGTAAGATCATATTTTGAAAAACTATACTCCTCCAAATTAGATAATATGGAAGACATGGACAAATTTCTAGACAAATTATTAATATTAATGTTATTTGTATCTGTATACTATTCTTGATTTTTTAAAGGAGACATAGTAAAATGCACAACAATGATTTCCTGCTAAACAGCATTAAATTTATTTTGGAGTACACATAAAGAAAGCAAGGAATCTTCCTTATAGTTAATTGCCTATCTTTGGTCATTATTGCTCATTCAACATTCCTTCATTAAGCCAACATTAGTGCTGGGCATACCAAGAGGAGCAACACTCAGACATGGCTCCTGCCTTCGTGTGGGCCACAGTCAAGGGAGAAGACATACTTATTAAGCACCTGAACAAAGATATGTACACTTATAACAGGGATTGCCACCGCTAAGAAAGAATAGAGTTAGGAGGACATGCAGTAGAGATCTTTGACTTGATAGGAAGATTTGGGTTGGAAGTGATCTGGAGGAAGTGATAATTTAGGAGACAGTTTAATTTGTGTAATTTTGTTGCAAAGAAACCATAGTGTGGTCTGAATTATTGAAATCATTCAACAAAACTTTTTGTTTTGCATGTTTCAGATAAGCAAGAAGAGTCTATTTTTGCCCCCTTCTCCAATTTCCATCTTTGTTCAGAGGATGTCTGCATGAACAGGAGAACTGGTTTCTACACCTCACCCTTCCACCACAACACAAGTTAGAAATGTCGCTTCTACCTCTTCAAAACAGGAAGGTTCCTGTTTAGCTATTGTCCTGGGCAGAGATGCACAGGGGATGGGTGGCGGAGACATTCTACAGAATACTAAGCAGCTGTGTTTTTATCCCCGCCCACAGACTCTCATTTTAGAGCAGGCTGCACAGCATGCTGCCTAGATGGGGAAGCCTGTGAGAGTTGGGAGAGAGACCTATCAACACTAGTGTCTTTCCTCTGCAGTCAAGAACGAGGTGAATTAATAGAAGCACAAACTGCTCCTTTGAGAAAATTGGCTTAGAATTATTTCTGAAAGAGCAGTTTTCTAGTAACTATTATAAGCATGTTGCCTCATGGCAAAATAGCTCTAATTTTAACACTTAGAATTCTCAGTTTTTGAACACTGTATTTGGAGATATCTGAGTTTAACATATTGCAGAGGGAACAACAACAGCTCATTTACTTGGGGTAACACAGAAACATATTTATTAATCTTTAGCAGAGGGCTCTTCATCACAAACGCCATCAACCAGCAAGCAGGATGGTTTCCAAATTAAGCGGAAGCTGGATTCCAATGGAGAAGATTTTTTCTTCTAAATGCTGAAGTCCAACAAAATACTGATTCATTGGGAGCCTCCAAACATTGGCCTACTTTGTGATGCTAAAGACAATCTTTTCTTACTTTTCACATGTGGCTCTATCACTTGGGTTATTCCATCCAACTGTAGTTACAGATTCAGCTCTATATTACTGGGCTTTGGAAAAATCAAGCCAGCTTTGTATTCCTTGGCTCCTGCTTTTAATTATCTGCTTTTACAGTGATGTCTTCCAGTGCCTTGATAGTCTAGTCATAGTAAAGATGCACCACTTGATGTTCCTCAGTTACACTTGTCTTGGGAAGAACTGTGGTTGGGCTATGTTTTCAGAAAGCATTGTGGTGGGAGGGGAGGCAGTTGGGCAGGGAGGAGTGCAAGGGCTGTACCCTTACAGGCACAGCTCCTGATGGACAGGAAGCAGGATGATATCGCCATTTAGCGGCAAACACAGACAGGTTTTTATGGAAAAGGAACAATGGCTCAGAGGGTGAAGGATAGAGCTGAGAAGAACAATGGATTAGGGATTCATTCCCAGGGAGAACTGTCTTAATGAAACTCTGTCCTGGGCATGGCTCTGAGAGGGGAGCTCTAAACACAAACCTCTTGCTGTCTTTCTGAATTCCTATGGTCCAGTGGCTGCTTTGTGCTTTTGATTCTTTACTTTTTTTCCAGTGTGCCTTTTCTTTGTTGTTTTGGTGTTTTGAATGGGTATCCTATCATTACCTCTCTATACTGGGGATGGGAAGGGTGGATAACTTGACTTCACAGACACCCCAACTTGGCATAGATCAAAAGATCGGGGAGCAAGTGCCTGATGCTGTGATGGGTGAAGACTTTGGGCGGTCATTGGAGGAGAGTGGATGTATTTTGCATGTGGGAGAGATTTGAGTGACTGGAAGTAGGTCAGATGCTGGTAGACATAATAATAACACCCTCCGTCAATGAATCACACCTCCTTATGTACATGTTCCTCTTAATGTGACTCTTTTATGCACTCCTTATCAAAATAGGGAGTCTATTTCCCCACCTTCTGAATGTTTACTGGCTTTATGACTTTCTTTGACCAATGAGATGTGACAAATTAGATAAGCCCTTGGGACACAGGAACTGAAAAATATTGGGAGGAAGACCATAAAGAAAGTAAAGTTCAGCAGCACCTAGATACCAACTCATCAACTGAATGTAGTTACATGAAGGAGGCCAGGAGAGACACCAGCAGAAGAAATACTCAGGTAAACCCAGAAACCAAGAGAAATAATAAATCATTGCTGATTTAAGCAACTAAACTTTGGAAGGGTGGGTTGCATGACAATAGATAACTATATAAATATAATAGTAGGCTTAGCTAAGGAATATAAACAAAGAGTAAGGTTGAATTTTAAAAATAATAATGCATCTATGCATCCTTCACTCCCTTTTCCTTTCACTTTTTTAGAGATGACAAGATCTAGAAAGGCTGCCTTGGATCCATATATGGAAGTCATGTGGCTCAGGATGTCAGAGCCACCTGTCACCTCTGAATCAGTCACCTGTGGACCATGATGAAAGAATGAACTACCTTGTTAAAACCTCATTGACCATTTGTATTTGTGTATTTCTGCGTTACAATAGCTGGCTCTGTATTTTAACAAAAGCAGACTGCCAGATTTTTAAATGTCATCTAAAGTGGTAGACTCATCAACCCTGCCACCTACACATCAAATACCTAAATCATTTGAGTCTCTCTTTGATAAACTACAAAGAATACTGACATGTGAAGACAAAAGATTACTTACAAGTTCACTCGGATCCGCTGATTTAAATAGCTTAATAGCTATATCTTGAAATAGCTGGCGTTTAAAGATTATGTTTCAAGGTTTATCAGACTAGCACAGAAACTTTTACATCTTTGACCAAATGAGTGCTTTTCTTTTTCAGGAAGTGTTCCTTCCTGAAAACTGAAGGTGTAATTTTTTTTGAGTTATGCACGACTAAAAAATGATGAAGGTAGAGAATATAGCCAGCTTGTCTAGCTAGATGATGCATAGTGAATTTGGTGATCAATTAAGGAAGATGTCACAGACAGAATAGTCTCCAAAAACTTTATGAAAAAACCCACTTTTATAAACTGTGTTATACCAGTCAGGATAAAACAGGGTACTGTAGTAATAAACAACTCCCAATCTTATGGTTTAAACCAACCAATGTTTATTTCTTGCATAACTTATATGTCCCGTGTAGACTGCCAAGGGAGTCTGCTTAGGTGCTCAGGGACCCAGAGTGATACAGCTTCATTTCAATAATGCTTCTATGAAGGAGGGGACATAGCAAAATGCAGGGGTCATGTTTCATTTCCATTTACATCTCGTTAGGCCATGAAAAACTTGAAAGGACATGGGAAAGTATCAGCCTACTTTCTAAAGGAAGAAAGCTGGAAATATTCCTGACTGACTCTGAGTATCCCAAACGTGTATTACATTATCATCAGGAAGCTGTACAATCAGACTTCTTCTATCATCTCTGATCTGAACTTGACTGAATCACAGTTATGTCTAGGATTCAATTAAGAAGTGTCCACTTGAAGAATGTTTCTTTATCTTTTGTAAATGACAGACTGAAAGATACTGATCTTTGTGCTACCTATACCATCTGGTACAAAGATGCTATAAATGAATTCTAGAATACTGAGCCTGGGAAAAAGTGCATCTTTTTTTTTTAATAGAATATGTCTGTTTTCCTTCTTTTTACTTACCAATGAGAACTAAATTGTCCTATATTCCCCCTTTATTCTAGCTGCCAGGAAGTTAAGAGTTAAATTTGTTGGCCTATTAATGAGACTGGTTCACTTCCAATTCTCAGTCCATTCATCTCATTCTCTCATCAATTTTTTTTCTTTTTGAGAGAGAGAGAGAGAGAGGGACAGTGAGAGAGAAAGAGAGAAACAATTTTTTTTTTTTTTTAGTTTTTCATGTGGCCTTTGTTGCTCCGAGGCTTTGTTGTGTACATGGGGCTGGAGTTTGAACTTGTGTACTTGCACACGCCAGGCAACAGCTGTAACCGCTGAGCCATTGCTCCAGCCTCTCATCAATTGTTTTAATCTTTCTCTTTACTATCTTATTATTTGTTTTAATAGTCATTTAAAAGGGCCATTTGTACTGCAAGATACCTCAACTTGTCTATGTAAGGAGGCTGTAATTCACTAAAAATCTACAAATAGCAGAAGCTTTTTTTTTTTTCCCTTAAAAAGAGAGGGTCAGAGAGATACAGGGAATAATTTTATTTTATTTATTTATTTTTTTTTTTTTTAGTTTTTAATGTGGCTTTTGTTGCTCTGACACTTCATTGTGTTTATGGTGCTGGGATTTGAACCCATGTCCTTGCATATGCCAGGCAAGAGCTGCAACCACCAAGCCACTGCTCCAGCCCCAGCAAAAGCTTAGTATAAGAATGCTTACAGCTCTCTTAGACTTTAATGTCTTTCTTCACTGTTGTATAGTTAGCACCCTGAAGGGTAGTTGGCAGAGGTAGAGGTGCAATAAATATTTATTGAATGAATTAATGAGTGACTGAGTGAATCTGTCTCACTAGCAAGCATGTGTGTCAGTACGTGTGGAGCATGTGCACATACACACACACCATTTTGGAAATTTTGTTTTAGGGCTCTTTTCCTTAGTAGTAATTACTTGAATAGGAACAGCCAGACTGTATAAATTCTTTAAGGTTATTGAAATATAGATATTGAGATAAATAAGTGTTCCCAAGAAATGCCAGATTTGGCACATAAAAATGATTCACTTACCTGGATGCAATAGACCTTGGAATAACAATGGTGATTCTTGTCCATTCTTCAAAGTCTCCTGTGTGATAGACAGTAGGCTCACTCAGTTCTCTGGAGCTCCCTTCACATCCTTTGCCTGCAGAAGCTGGGAAACAGCCTTCTTTCACCAGAAACCAGGACATTCCAGCATCATGAGAGTACTGAAGGAGGACTGGGGCAGTACTGCTGAACTGAATGGCACATCCTATGTTTAACTGTTAAAAAGGACAGAATTATGCAATGTTTATGATTCCAAGACATCACCCAACAAATTAGGTGCTACACCAGCCAGGGCCCCTTCTACTCAGTCTGCATGAATTTACAACTCTACAAACTGAGCAGTTCAATCCCAACCAAGACCTTTACACAAATTCTGAAATTCTTGGTGGATGTAAATAGTACTTTTAAACAGAAAGCTGGATAAACTGACTATTTTGTGGATTTCTTGGGATTATAGAAAAGTACAGTGTCTGTGGTTCTGGAATCTCAGACAAAAGACAGGAATCAAGAAACTGCATCCTTTTCCCTCTTAGTATAAAAAGGAGAAGCAGAAGATAGACAAGCAACCATCCTCTTCAAAACACGAAGAGAGGGCTGGATTCTCTGCCTTCCAAGGAATAAGAATCTTTATTCTGTTTTCTTCCTAAAACTCAGGAAGAAATCAGAATCAACTTAGATAAAAGAGCTAAATTTTTAATCGCAGCATCAATTAATCCAGAAATAAAACAATCACTGCTCTACCCTTGAGTAGAGATGTCATAGGATTAACAATAATGAAAAATGATTTTAAAAATGCAACACAAATCCTATTGCTTAGCACAAATGTTTTTATTTCTCTGTTTTCCTTTCTGTTCTTTACATGGAAGCATGTATTTTGATCATATAGTTGAAGCTATCACATTTCTAGAACTTTCCTCATGCTTTCTATTTGACATTATTTTATTATAATGTGCAGTATAGCAATGAATATAACTTTTCCTCTTCATTTGATTTATTATCACAAGATCAATCCTTAGAAGCAGTATTACTGAGTCAAAATGTGGAAACATTTAAAATTTTTTTCTAGTTATATGGGTTCATTTAGTATCACTTAGGTTCAAATGGATCAGTTTTACCATAGCACTAGGCATTATTATAGCTTAAGACAGTTTCTTTCCAAATTAATACATGTATCAATGAATTTTAATACTGTTTTAGTTTATATATATATATATGTATATATATCTGTCATGCTTTCCTCCTGTTTATTTAATTATTGCTGTCTTAGGAGAGTGGTCTATTCAGATCTTATTTCCTTTTTTGGCTGGAGTCATGATGGGGTTTCATTTCATGAGACTTTACAAATAAGAATAGTCTAGGAGGGAAGAGGAAGATGGCAACTGGCAGCAAGGTGGCATGTAGAATCTCTCCATGAAGTGGGATGCCAATGCAGGGAGAAGTGCCCTTCTGTGAGGTGGTAATTAACACTGTAACAATTATATAAGGAAAAAAGTAACTGGTTCAATGCTGTCTCTTGCATGCATTGCTGTACATCTTTTTCCTTATCTCATGAGGTATTGGAAATCATAAAGATCAATAATAATTCACAGGCCAGGGAGCCAGATGTTGAACTGTGCTATCCAAATTGTACCTCAGCCCAAATATGTGAAGAGATTAAAAACCCCACAACCCATCAACAAAATCCCAAAGTGAAACAACCAGTAAGAGGTCTCAGGCCCCACTCCCTGACACTGAAAATGAGGAAAAAGGGAAAAAATTTGCCTCAAACCCACCACCTCCCAGCCAAGGATTCCATAGATAGGGTCCTGGATGAAAACTTAGAAGAAAGTAACAACAACCTGATTATTAAAATGATCAAATAATTAAAAGAAGATTTAAGAAAAGAAAGCAAAGAGCAGTTACAGGAGCTGAAACACCATTTTAATAAATAAATAGAGACACTGAAAAAAGACAAAGCAGAGCTCTTAGAATTGAAAAACACAATCAACCAAATTGCAAGCTCAATGGAAGATACTAATATCAGAGTAAACTCAGTAGAAAATAGAACTTCAACGCTCAAAGAAAGAACACTGGACAATGAAAACAGGCTGAGTAATCTTGAATGCATTGAGGATAGACTAGAAAAAAACTTACTGATCGTGATCAGAATTTCCAAGAAGTATGGGATAAAATCAGAAGAAATACCATGAGAGTGATTGGGATAGGGGAGAACATTGAGCAACAAATGAATGGCACAAAGAACCTTCTCAACGAGATAAAGAAAATTTCCCCCATACACAATAGATCTAGATATTCATATTGAAGAGGCCTATAGGATTCTAAATAGACCTAACCAAATGAGAAACTCACTGAGACACATCATATTCAAAATAAATAACAGAGAAAACAAGGCAAGAATATTAAAAGTGATAAGAGAAAAAACACTAAGTCACATTCAGAGGCATTCCAATAAGGATCACTGTAGATTTCTCAAATCAGATCATAAAAGTGAGGAGAACATGGAAAGACATTTTTCAAATATTGAAAGAAAATAATTGTCTGCCAAAAATACTATACCCAGCAAAACTCAGTTTCAAATTGGATGGGGAAATAAAAACTTTCCATGATAAAAATAAACTAGCAACACACACGAACACAAAACCAGCTCTACAGAGAACAGTCAAAGACAAACTTCAAACAGAGGAACAAGCAAACAACTCCCAAAGCCTCTCATAATCAGAGGAAAATCAATAAAAGCATAACTCACTAAAAGATATCCAAAATGGCACAAAATACAGCAAAGGTCACAATGCCAGAGAATCAAAATCACATATCTATTCTAGTATTGAACGTGAATGGACTCAATGCCCCAATCAAAAGACACAGATTAGCAGAATGGATAAAAAATAAAATACAACAATATGCTGCTTACAGGAGACTCATCTCACAGCCAAAGACAGCCACAGATTGAAGGTAAAAGGTTGGAAAAAACCCACGCATACAGCCCTAAAAAGTAAGCCAGTGTTGCAATACTCATATCTGACTAAAGAGTTTTCAGCCAAAAATTAGTCAGAAGAGACAAAGAAGGCCACTACATCTTAGTTAAGGGAATGCTACATCAAGAAGATGTAACCATAGTTAAAATTTATGCACCACACTCCTACACTCCCTAAAATGTTAAAAAATTTACTCCATGACATAAAACCACTTACAGATCTCAACACAATAATATTGGGGGACTTTAATACACCTTTATCATCAACAGATTATTAAAAAAAAAGAATCAACAAAGAAGTCTCCAGCCTAAACAACTCTTTAAATCAAATGAACCTAACAGACATCTACAGAATATTCTATCCCAAATTAGCTGAGTTTATCTTCTTTTCAGCAGTGCATGGATCCCCTTTCCAAAATAGATCACATCTTAGTCCACAAAGGAAATCTTAGTAAATACAAAAAAAGTTGATATAATACCACCAAAAACACAAACACTCCAATCAATAAATGGGCTATGGAACTAAACAGAAACTTCTCAACAGAGGAAGTTCAAAACACCAAAAGATATGAGAAAGTGTTCTATATCACTAGCAATAAGAGAAATGAAAATCAAAACAGCACTGAGATTTCACCTCACTCCAGTCAGAATAGCAAAAATGAAGAATAGGAACAATAACAGATGCTGGAGGGGTTATGGGGAGAAAAGAACACTAACACACTGTTGGTGGGACTGCAGGCACTCTGGAAAGCACTGTGGAGACTCCTCAAACAATTAGGGCTGGAACCACCATTTGACCCAGCTATCCCACTCCTGGGCATTTTACCAAAAGAGCTAGAATCAGCTTATTACAGAAATACAGCTACATCAATGTTTATAGCAGCTCAATTTACAATAGTGAAATTATGGAAACAAACTAGATAGATGCCCTTCACTGGATGAATAGATACAACAACTGTGTTGTCTGTATACAATGGTGTCCTACCCAGCTATTAGAAATAATGATATGGCTTTTGCAGGTAAATGGATAGAAATTGAAAAAATCATGCTGAGTAAAACAGGCCAAATTCAGAGAAGCTAGAGTAAAATCTAAGGTAGGCTGAAAGTTAGTCAATTTTATTTAACAGACCCACCAAATGTGAAGTAACACATAAGTTGTGGGGACTATAACTAGAAGGTGCAGGGAGAGGGGTAGGGAAGCAGGAGAGGGAGGTTCCATACTGTAGAGTACAACTGACTCCCCATGAGAACCCCAAATGCACCCAGGCAGGCATATAAATCTAGTAACCTCAAGGTTTAAATTACATGTATGGTCATTTATATCTGTAACTTGGGGGAACTACAGAGGAGTTACAAGATCAGGGAGTGGGGCAAATGGGGGAGATCCTGGACAAGTATTGGGTTTAAGCACCTCTGTCAATGTCATACATATACATGTATGAATGTGAACCAACCTACCTCTTCATTATGTAAGATGATACTGAACCAATAAAGAAAATTTTTCTCATAGAGGAAAAAAATAATAATAATATAATTTAGAAGGAAAATTGAAGAAAGGAATCAAAAACATATTCGTGACCAAAGAATAAAGGATGACGTAAAGATAGGGAGGGCCATATGCTCATAATAATGGAGGCCAGAGCTCATGAGATAAACCAGTTAATCCTGTGACTGTAGGGTAGTTTTATCAAGTCTTTAAAAGAAAATTCCATATCTTCCTTACTTCTAAACTCAGAGCTAGAAAAAATCTCTCAGAAGGATATATACTTTCCGCTGGTAGGAATTTTACTATAATTCTTTTATTCATGTCTATATAGTAAAATGTCAAAAATATAATTAAAGATTTGGCCCTATGAAATGTATAATTAAGATTTTGTAGTAGAAATTTGTCTTACTGCACTACCCATTAGTAAGAATAGCCTTTGGCTGGCACCTGGTAATGGCAGCCACATTGGGCACACATAGTTAGCTTTCTTTTCTTGCACTTATATGACTGCTATTATTTATAAAGTAGGCAAGTTGTTGGTGCTTTTTTTTTCATTGACAAGTTTGTGCTTTAGAAATCAGGTAATGAGGTGGTGTAGATATACACTGAGGTATATTAAACTCAATATATAGATTCTCGTTCAGGATCCATTCATACATTCATTCAGCAAATATTTACTGGGTAACCTGCTAAGTATCAACTATATATGCTTAAGTCTCTCCTACTTTTAAAAACTAATCAAAAGAAAATAAAAATTGTCTCTCATTTTGGGATCCACGTATAACTACACAGCTAAACATATTAAAAAAAGGCCATATTTGCTGCATAAAATCACTTTACTCAACATTTTTCAATCCATGATTTGCAGTTACCACTGCAGTGAAATTACCAAAGGAACCTCCATCAAACTCAACCCAGTGGAAAATTTAATCCTTATTTTAGCACATTCTCCTGTTACTTCTGACACTGTTGATCTGCCTTAATGCTGGTATTTTCTAGGATTCAGTTCTTGATTTTCTTATCTTCTTATTCTATGCATGCTTTCAATCTCATTCACAGCGTAACTTTGAGTTCCTTCTAAATATCTCTGACTTCCAGCTGTGGTCTCTTGCACAGCGGTCATAAACACCTGTGGACTATCCTTTTTAACATCTCTCAGACTTATGTACTTATCTAACTCAAGCTATGCTTTTAACCTGACCCTATTTCTCAATACAGCTCTACATCCTTAATGTATCCAAAATATGTTTGAGAAGGTGTCTGTCTCCTCCACTGTTGGGCAGGCCCTGGCTCCTACCATTTCTTACTTGGATCACTGCAATGGCTGCCCCAGGGTATCTTCTATAGCCCTTGCCTCTGCTAGTAGGTTCCCAGCACAGGCACAATGGTGTTTTAAAAGCCTGTCAGTACATGTCATTCTTCAACTGGCCACTTTATGCAGAACAGAGGCCTAAGTCTGATCCTACTTTTATACCCCCTTGCTCACCTTCTCTATTCTAGTCACAATGGCATCCTTATGGTTTCTAGAACATTTCCAAAAAACACTCCCACTTCAAGGCCTTGGTACTTTCTACTTCCTATGCCTGGAATGAGCTTCCCTGTATAGCTATATGACTCACTCCTTTAATTTTTTTTAAAATTAAGAAATTTATTTGTTGAACAATCAAACAAGCTTCTAATGAAATAATATTATATATATAAATTCTGAAAATTAGATTTACTCCCCAGAGCCCTCCCCCAATTATTCACCCTTATCCCTCCCCGCTCCTTCCCAACACATCTCTACGAATGCCTTAGGTTGTATGTCATTAACCTTATTCAGATTTAAAACATGAGAATTGACATCCTTTCTCAATGGCCAGGACTCCTTTAATTTCTATAGGTTGCAGCTCAAATAATATCCATTAGGGAGGCCAACCTGATAACCTTTTATAAAATGGTAACCACACTCCATCACCCTACTCTACACTATTTTGTATTATTTTCACAGCTTATAATAGTGCCTGAAACATACAAACTTTATAGTGTTTGCTGAATGAGTGTACTTGTTGACTCTGCTTTTCCCTTATGTTAGGTCAACACTGATACTGCTACCAGAATGACCCTTCTCAAATACAGGTCTGACTGTGGTACCTAGTGGATTAAAAGTCTTTCACTACTCATTGCTCTTGGGATAATGTCCAAGTGACTTGGTGTAGAATATAATAAAAATTGGCTCTTTGACCTCTACTACATATACCTCATAGTCCTCCCAAGTTTCCAAATGTGCCATTTTCATTTGCACTCTCATGTATCTGAATATTTTGTTTCTTCTTTCTGGATTTCCTACTCTTCCATTCTTCAGCTGTCTAAATCTCTACATTTCTAGAAAGAAGCTTTAAATTTCAATTCATCCATCCAACTACCCATCCATCCACTCAACTTAACATTTGTTTGAGCATCTGGCATATGTCAGGCACTGTGCTAGGTATTCCCATAGCATCCATAGCCTACTTCTACTTAAGAACTCTTATGACTGTATTGTGAATATTTACTTTTCTGGATCATTCTCTAATTTCCGAATGCCTTCAGAGTGAGGTGCCATACACTTTCCATGTCTATATCTGTAACACTAGTGTTAGTAACATGGAAAGCAGTAACAAAAAGTGCATTAGCACTGTTTTTGTACAATTGACACTAAATGTTCTTATATTCCAATTTCAAATATGCATTATCAATACCTGTTCCATATTCTATATCTAATAGCTTTCTGCTTGTGATGCAAGAATTAAAATTTTCCTTGTGTTGTGCACTCTTGCCGGCATTTGAAATACCTAACAATGTTTTTAAATTTATAGTTTTTAAACTTCAGAATATTACCTTGCAGCATTTAATGCCTAACTTACCATGACTCTGTGAGTAATTTAAATAATGGAAAATGTGTCATATGAAAAACAGCATAGTATATTTGGTTACCATTTAAAGTGTTACCAGCAAATGAATATAGATTTATATACTGTTATTGATGCTTTTCCCATTACAATTCAGCATCAAAATCTAAACAAGGAAGGATAACATTTTGCTAATCATATTATTTATGACTAACTTCCTTGTTTATGGGCCTGTGGAAATTATATTTGAAGAGCTGCCTATAAACATCTGATCTCTTTAATAATTCCATTTGTAAATTATTTAGCATCTGCATCCTGCCGTTATGTCAGGACCATGTAGTTGTGCTAGCTCATTAAAACTGCATTATTTTCGACCCTAGAATTCACCAATGGGATTTTATTATAAACACAATGAAATTTTGATTATGGTTCTGAGACAAGAGCTTGTCAAAGTAAATATCTGCTATACATGTTGATATGTTATAACAGTGCTAAAAAATAGCTTTTAGGAGAACAATTGTAAGTGGAGTAAAAATATACTGAATTAAAAGGAAGGGAAATTGCTTGCAAATTCTATGGTAAATTCATGAAATAATTCATAAGTCTAAGCACCACTAGTAAGCTGAAAAGGGAAACGTATCTAGCACCATTCAGAAGCCTGAGATTCATTAAGTCATGGTCATGTTGAAGTCTTTAAAGCCCACGTCACTTTTAATCATGTAAGAGTTCCTTGAAGTAGAATGATACAGCCAAACTTCTAGGACTTCCTGAAAACGGACACACTATTTTCGTTATTCGCAGAGTTTTTCAGCTTTGTCATTCCGAGATTGAGGAACCTTTATTCAAGTGAGTCCCTTCATTAATACAATAGGGAAAAAATTGGATTGTTTTCCTTATAAATGTAGAAGATGATTTTGCTCCTTTACCTCCTCTGAGAAGACGTTTGTGGATAAATACCTTGAACTGTAGCACATATCCAGGCTTAAGGGTCAAATCTCGAGTGACTGCAAATCGATCCCCATCTGATTTTCCAAACACCATGGCTGAGGGTGTGGCAGCACAGAATGTTTCATTTTTAACCATTCCTTCATTAGCCAACATCAACCACACACTCATTTGATTCATAGGGTAATCAAACGCTGGCTTCTCATAAAAGTTCTAACAGAAACAATACAAATAAATCAGGAAAGTAATTTGATAGCTTTGAAAATAAAAAAGGAATTTTTAATTCATGACATGCTGGGCCTTGTACCACTTGTATTTCTAGGAAAATACAAAACAAACCCTAAATTAACTTCTTCTGACTGCCATTAACATTTTCTCTTGATGATTTAACAACCAAAAATATTTTGCCACTGTTCATGATCATTTTATAAACACTCTAACAATATTGCTTGATAACTTGGCCAGACTTTATAGTACTTTTCACATCTAAACAATCTGTGAACTAGTAGCTTAGACAGGTAACAAAAAAATAAGGTTACAGATACATATATTTATAGTTCACAATTTATCGTCCAGCACTAAATACTTTAGGAAGTGAGCAGCTCTTTATTCCATCCACTTTTATAATCCTATGCTTCTCGGAGTTCTAATGTGTGAAAAATACCTGAGGCAAAGTTGGGTTGACAACAGGAATGACCTGCTTCTGCTTCTCCGACAGAATGATGATGTCATCCACTGCCCACTGGTCGTAGTCCTCCCCTGAGAATACCGGCTGCCACCATCGGAACCTGGTGCAAGGGGTCTTTGCAGCAGCTGGAAGTTCCAGATACACAAATCTGCATAAAAGCAGATCATTTATGGTAAGGAAAGGAAAAGCTCTGTTTTCTTTAGAAGCTGGTGAAATAACAAGCGTAACAAGCTTGCTTAGCAATAGGAGAGGTTAGTTTTGTTTGCTCTTGATGTTTTTGAAACAGATAAGAGGTTTAATGTAAGCAAGTTTAATCCTGGTCATTTTACTTCATTTGGAATTGTATTGTTTGGAGAAAAGCTGAAAAATATTTCAGCTGCATGTGATTCATCAACTTCTTTGACTATCATAAGAATAGTCATAACTTTCTAAAAAAATATTAAGAGAAAGTGGTTCTTTCATATATTACACTAAAATGTTAATTTTAAAAATGTAAGGGGAATTGCCTCTGTTAACATTTTGATATATGGTATCCCAATTTGTAATTTCTTATATAGACAAGGTATAATATGTGTAATTTGGTGGTGTACATTTGAAAACAATATTTTATCACAAGCAATTCTCATGTCAATAAAATTAAGATCATTTTAATGGGTATATGATTTTTTCATCACATAGACATGCTAGTATTTATTTTACCTTTCCCTTATTACAAATAATTTTGTGGTGGAAATTCTTACACATTACACTTTCTCCGAATATCAGATTATTTTTTTAGGTAAGATTCTTAGAAGTGAAATTATTGGATCAAACACACTGGTCATGTTTAAGGCTCTTGATTTTTCACATTCCTGTCTGGGAGGGTTTATAGTAGTTTGCAGGATGATATGAGAGAGACTCTTGCTGCTCCCATGTGGAGTCAACACTGGGCATTAGCATTAAAAAGAATGGTATTTTGACTGTTAAAAAGTGGTTGCTTTTTATGCATCGGAAGATAATTATAATTCACATTTTATTGAACACATGTGCTTCCTGTTTAGTAACATCCACTCATTCTTTTTATCTATTTCTCATTGGGATCTTAGTGCTTTCCTTGATAATCTGTATTCACTTTTTATAGGGACAGAGATGCTTTATTTCTCATATTTGTTGCAAATATTTTTTTCAATTTGCTTTTCATTTCTTTGAAAAATAAACATGACATATATGAGTTTTACATTTGCATGTAGTACATTTCTACTTATGTAGCGCTTCTTTTGTGAATTCTTCCTCTGTATTTACATTTAGATCTTTTTTCAGGATCAGATAGTATTACTTAAACATGTAAATCTTAAATCAATCTTTGACACTTTTTGATGATATAAAGTGACATTCTCCATATTGTTCCGTGTGTCTACCCATGTTTTCTAACAGCACTTGATTAAACAACCTTTTATCTCACTGATGGTTGTTGCTATATCTTTTTTTCATACATAAGTTCTTAGGTACATCTGAGTCAATTTCTTGGTCATCTATTTAGCTTTCTTGTTTGTTCTATTTGTGTACCAGTGTCATTTCATTTTAATTACACAGGGTTTATAAAAAGCTAATATAACATAGGGCATTCCTTCATTTCTTTCCCAGAAGTTCAAGCTATTTTTGCCAGCTTGAATTTTTAGGTATAAAGTTTCCCCTCAAATACTACTCACAGGTATTTGCTATATGTACGTACAAAAATGTGACACAGAAACATTATTTGGTATAAGAAATACATACTAGTAATTATAATAAAAAAGAAAAATAAATTAAGAGATATTTTCATATCACAATTTTAAGTTTTTCAATCTGGGGACACTGTATTATTTTCCATTTATTTGTTGTCTTCTATATCACTGAATGAAATTTTGAACTTTTGTAGTTTTCCTCGCAGAAATTCTCAGTATTGTTGGCTAAAGTTATTTCTTATATATATTTATGTATTTGCCACCATGGTGGGGTCTTTTCACCTTATTTTTCAACTCAGTTTCTTAGCCAGTTTAGTGTCACAAAAACTTGAGATAATGTGGCAGATTTTTTTTGGCCTTTCATAAATATTCACTTAAATAAACATTTTGCATAGTATATGAAGTGGTTCACAAAGCCTGAAGTCCAGGTTATCTACTTTGGTTAAAGGTAAATATTTCTGGAATTAGAACAAACCATTGAATTTTTGTTTATTTATGTAGTTTTCTAGTCTCTTACTGCACTAATGAGTTCCAGTCTGACAATTATATTTTTTGGAAAAAATAATTTGTGTTATTTTAAACTGCTGTTTAAACCAGTTTGGCACCATTATCAATCCCCTCTCTACAGGGCTGCATCTTAGGGACTCTCAGTAGGTTTCATCTCGCATTCAGAATTCACGACTTTCTCACTGGGTATTAAATCTCATTTTACCCAGGTGCCTCTTTTCTGGCTTCAGCCTATTCCCCATGTTCCTTAGGTAAAATGCTTTTTAATGTCTATTTGTGTTATATATTATGGAAAATTCTGTTGCCTCTAAGGGACCCAATATTTTGAAATAACAGACTTGTAAATCTTTCACGTATAAAAAAGATCGTATATTTGAGGTGGTATGTTTAAAATACATTCAATTTGTAAGAATTTGATCTACATATTCCTCAATAATAATGGTTTTTCAATACAACAAGACTCAGTCATAATATGCTAAACAGGGACAACATTAATATATTAAAGCCAATAACTATGGGTGGTCAAAATACAAGAAGAATTTTTTCCTCTGCATTAATGATATATATGATATATATATATATATGATATATATGTAAAATATAAGTATAAACAAAGAATTTCAAAATACTACATATTTACAAAATAACTAAATTTAAATGTATTGATTACTTGGCACAGGTATTACTAGTAAACAAAATTATTTTCCTAAATGCTTCAACAGTTGTCACCTGAATTTTTCCCCCTGGAACTGGAGATTGACCCAGGGGCATTTTACCACCAAGCAACTTCCCTAGTCCTTTTTTTTATTTTGAGACAGGTCTCACTAAGTTGCCTAGGGCCTTCCTGGCTAAAGTGCTAAAACTGACTGGAACTTGCAATCCTCCTGCTTCAGCTTCCCAAGTTGCTGGGATTACATGTGCAGGTCATTGTGTCCCAGCCAAAATATTTTATTATATATATTCTGCACCTATCACAATAAAGGTAGGAATAGCCCAGTGAAAATTTTTAGAAAATCTGAACTCTACAGACTCATTCATACACTGTTTGGGATGGTCCGGGATGCAGCCATATGAAAACTTTAACAACAACAATAACAACAAAAATCCATCTTGCTTTTAAATCTAAAAGCTGAGCATATTACAGAAAAACCAAACCCAAACCAAAAAACTTCAAATGGAAAAATGAGCTTGGAACATCCCTATGGCACACTGGGTAAACAGTGGTCAATCATCTTGCTTTTCTTTTAGTCACAATTTTTTTTCTCAAAAATCTTTAAAAATTCAAACATGACTATACATGGGTTCTGTTCTATCACTTAAGTGAAATGAAATCTTTGTATGTTAGGCTATCATTTGTACTGTATAATGAGCTTGTCTGTTTTTATAACTGTGAACATTTCAGAAATGCCTCAACAATAATTTAATCGTTACCATTCCTGTAAACCACAGGAAGACCCAGCAGGTGGGAGGTTACCTGGGCTTGCTGAAATCTGAGAAGTACATCTCTGCCAGCAGGTGCCACTGGATGCCCCCGTTGTTGCTGTACTGAAGGAGGATGCCCTCCTCTCGGCTGTCGGGTTTGTTGCATGCAGCACTCTCTCCGCCTATCTGGATGTAGAACTGGACAAAGTCCACCCAAGAGGTATCCAGATCCCAGCTCACCAACTGTCTTTTCCCAGCCTTTCCAAAGAACAATAAAATCACTGTCAATCATCTGGGAGCTCTTTGCCATTTGACTGTTCAGTTCCAATTCAAGGAATATCCTACCACTACGTGGAGGTGGTTTAGTCCCCAGTTATTGTTGAGAGGAGCATGTTATGCCATTTTGTTGTTCTGTTCTAGCTGTGGTAACTTTTCTTGGATATATTTGCTTAATCTCTTCATCACTGATTGCCAGATGTCATATACCTTGGGAATTTCTCATACTAAAGGGTATTTGAAATTTTTTTTAAACAGCAAAATTAATTTTAATTAAAATGGTCTCAATCTTTGCTTTGTAAATCTCTTCTGGGTAGAGTAATGGAGAAGAAAGAAAGACCATATACTTTTTAAAATCAATTGGATCTGGTGGGTTTTTTTTGTGTGTGTGTGCTAGGGATAGAACTAGGGACTGTACATGCTAGGCAAGACCCTACTGAGGTACCTCCCCATCCCACTTGGATCTGGGTTTGAATCTCAGGCCAATATTACTCACTAGCTGTGTGACCTCTCTGAGCTCTCGTTTTACTCAAAGGGTCAAAATGGGCAATAATACCTTCCTCATAGGATGTTGTGAAAATTGGGTGAAGTAACATGTAACATGGCAGTTGACTAGCCTGCTATGTGCCTTCCTGAGGGAATATTCTCTCCAGAGATATGCCCAATCCTCCTCTCCCATGGGAATAAAAGTGAAACAGTAAAGATAGAAAGTTATCGGCAAAAAACAGAATATTCCAGTTTCTCAGGTTCCTATCCTACCCACCTATTGTCTTTTTGTCTGTATCTCACTCTCAAATACAGAAGTTGAGAAGGGTATACAAATTGACAATGTCATTGTCGGATGGTTACATGCAAAGGGGACTGAAAGAAGGTTTGCTTTTGATACTCTTCCCCTGAACAGATTTTGAACAAGCTAACCCATGGACTTCTCTAAGTTGATTTCAGAGAGCTCCTAGGGAGTTCAACTAAAAGTCAGGAAGGAAAGCTAAGATGGTACACATAATACAGGGAAATGCCCCCTCATGCCTACAATGTGAACCCTACTCTAATCCACTAAGTTCATTATGGAAGGGTTTCAGTCATTAGAAGTCACAGGGTAAAATTTTGGAGCTAATGAAAAGAGTACACTACTGTTGACAGAACTAAAGCCAATTAAGAGATTCTAAGACAAATGAGGATTCCCACAATATGAGAATTGAAATTAATTGAAGCCAGAACTTACTCTTTGAAACTTTCAGGGTTTTTTTTTAGTTTTAAGTATTTGAGGAAATCTTTTAAGTAATATGCATTTTGAACTTATTATACATACTTTTCATTTTCTTATTGTTGACTTGAAACACTCAGAGGTTCTAGAATATTCATGCTTCAGAATCACTGTAGGAAGAATGGTTTTTAGAGGAAAAACTACAGAATCTAACAGGTTAATTTCAATCCAAGCAAACTTATGAAAAACTTGGCATATGGAAATGAGCCAGAAGGATAAACATCTAAGGTGAAGAGAGTTTTTTAAAAAGCCAATTATCACAATTAGTTGTTTGGAATGATTTTTTTCTGTTGTGAAATTCAGAGTAAAGTTGTTTTTCCAGTAGATGATAGTGCTGGTCTACAGAGGGTTCAAAAGAGTGCTTTGTGGGATTTTTGTAAATGGTGGAAAATATCACACAAACGCTTAGTTTGGCACTGAAACTGTTTTTCCTAGAGAATAGCACAAATCATTTTCTTTTGTTCAGTGACCTGAAATGCTGAACATTGTTTTAAAGGAAGAGAGAGGGGAAAAAAGAAAGAAAAGGAAATGGCTCACGACAAAGTTTTTGTTAGAATTTAGAATTTGATGTAAAAAGATGGTTGGAGGTTTTTCTATTACCCTTTAATCAATGAATTTGTGTGCCATGTGTACACACATGTGCAAGAGTGTGTGTGTCGGGGTAACAGGTTAAGCATCTTCTCATTACTGAAGTGTGGAAATTACCTTCCAACTTTATTCTCAACTTTGGGGCTAAAATTGTTCACTACTTTAAGGATTTAGCTAAAAAGAAAATATGTTTTAACAGGGAGCACTTCCAGAACTAGAACTTTTACAACAAAACCTCTAAAATACTTCATTAATCTTTGCCTTTTGCCTCCCATTAAAGTTTCTTTAATTAATCAAAACGACACTAGAAAGACTTCTGTTTATTGGAAAATAAACATTTTTTAGCATTTCTTTCTTAATTTAATTCATTCATTCCTTCAATAATTGTACTAGGCAAGATGCCATGTATCTGAAAGAGGTCCACAGATGTGAGGCAGAGACAGTAATGACAATTGAGGACTGTAGACTATGTCCTTATTACTTTTTTTTTTAAAGATAGAAGAAGTATGTGTGCGTGTTTGTGTGTGTGTGTGTGTGTATGAGAGAGAGAGAGAGAATATTTTTCATCTGGCCCTTGTTTCTGGAACACTTAGTTGTGTATGTGGTACTGGGGTTTGAACCCAGGTCCCCATGCTTGCCAGGCAAGTGCTCAAACCATGAGTCACCACTCCAGCTCCCTGTTTACTTTTGTAGCCCCCTTTGGTCCTATGATTACTTACTAGTTCTCCAATCTATTTGTTCTTAAGAGTATTTAAATGCCTTATACCCAGCATGTATTTCGGAGAACAACCCTTGAGTTTGGCTCATTCAGTGGGATTCTACATTCTGCCAGGTACTACTTTGTGAATAAAAAATACAAATATGATCAATATATGTATAAAAGGGAGTGCAATTCTAAGGATAGAGAGATTCTATAATTTGCCCTAGTTCCTGAAGTCTTCATGCACACAGCGGGCTTTGAGCAGGATGCTGAAAGGTTTATAAACCTGATGCAGAGAGAATAGAAGGTTTAACAGTGGCAGTGGATCCAGAGCCAGGCAGGGAACCTGGAAAAGCTTGGATGAGGAGAGTTTCCTGGCTGGAGCAGAGAACTCATGTTTGGGAAATGAAGACAAATTATGCAGGGAGAGCAGGAGTCCATCCTGAACATTTGCAAGAGAAAAGGGAAGGATGGAAGTGCATTTTTAAATAAATCAATCTAGGGTTTTATGTTCTTTTGGATTATTGCCTGTGCTCCCCTTCCAAATGCTTGCTGGTGGGCTGACAAACTGGTATTTCCCCTCTCCACCCAATCAGTGAGCACATGGGTATGGCAGTGCCAATCAGGGCATTATATACCCTTCCTCTTAGGACATCTGATCTAAAACCTTCCTCCATTTTTTTCTTTGTCTCTGTAGAAAGCTCTGTGGCTATGGTTCCACTCTCATGGTGACAGCTGAATGGAGACAGCTCTGTGAGGACCTGAGTTATTGGTATCTCTGAGGCCAGCCTCCTTATGTTTCGATTGCATAAACTCAGTTTCCACTTTTTCAGCTTCTTTTGTTTTCCCTAATTAGAATTCTAAAAAGATCTGAATGATACAAGAAAAAAGTCAAGTAATGACCCTGAGATATTTTAACAAAAACTCAGAAGGGAAAGCTGGACTAGGAGGTGAAAAGAATAATTTTACTTTTGAAATTATGATTTTAAGTTAGTGGTATGGCAAATATATGGACATATTCAATAAAACCAATTTGAAATTTATTCTCATAAAATATAACTATGATAGTTAATATTTACTAAACTTTGTCCATGTGTGCAACATTATTCTTTGCTCTTTACTGCATTAAATTACTTATTACTCCCAACATCCCATTTTATAGACAAGAAAACTGAGATACAGAGAGATGTTATTAACTTTGCAAGGTTAATTAATAAATAAGTTTTGGAGCACAGATACAAACTCAGATAATCTTATTCTAGAGACTCTCTTGAATTAGGTGAAAGAAATACTGACATGTAACCCAGGCCTGTCATGTGTTTAAAGTTTGTGTATGTGTACATGTATGTACATATTTATAGGGGTGTTTGAGTACATATTAGCTAAAGATTCATAATCTTATTTTAAAATTGATACCTATGGCCTTCCCACTTCTATATAATCATATAGCATATTCAGATATATATATATAATATATATTGATCATTTATTGACTACTATCTTCAATAATAATCATCAGGGGACCTTCAATGTCAATGAATGGGAAATGGAATCCATCCCTGACTTTCTATCATTTCTTACTTACTTGCCAATTCTTTGTTCTGCACCTGCATCAAAACAAAACCTCTACCTATTTTTGTACTTGCATAAACTGTCTTGGATTTCTGCCTAAACAAATTCTGTAACATATCAACCCTATGGTATAGTATCCATACCTTTCTACTTAGTGCATGAGGTAAAGTGGGACATTTTCTCTTATGTCAGAATTGGTGGCTCGAGTCCCTTCTCAAAAGTGGTATTAAGCACTACACATTCTAAAGAGAGCTGCCAATAATAACATACAGATATGTTGCTCAGACTGTAGATTAGATCTATACACCCTTCCAGTCCCTTTATCAATTGGATAAGGAAGTGCATTGGAACAGAGAGGAAAAGAATGTCCAACCTATACTGCAGCAAGAGCGGAGAAGGAGATCGTTTCCTCTCTCCCATCCCTAACCAAGCAACAGGGATTGCGGATGTTCTAAGATAAAGAGTCAATTCTGCTTGGCACCTTGATCCCTGTTTGGAACCTACAATCTTCATGCCTAATTTGGTATTACTACTATGAAAGCTGAAGCCTGCAAGAAAAACGTTTATGTAGAGTTCCACACAGCAGCAGATTCCACCAGAATCCATGGGCTAAGCCAAAACAAGTCCTTAGACGTCTGCTCACCAGCGACAGATGCTCAGTTCTCTTGGAAGAGCCCTCCCTACCATCATTCCTTCTTCCTCCAATCATATTTCTGAGATTAGTAGATTGCCAAATTTGATAAACAAATATAAGCTTGGTTTTCTATATGTCAGAGATTCTTCTACATGATTGACAAATCCTAACTCATTTAATCTACATAAAACCCTAATGAGGTAGATTCTGTTTGAACTTTACAGATGGGAAAGCTAAGCCACAAGGAGATGAAAGTAATGGGCTGATGGGCTGGAGTGGTGGCTCAATGGTATTGTGCTTGCCTGGCATGTACGAGGTCATGGGCTCAAACCCCAGCACCATGTACACAGTGAAGTATCTGAGCAACAAAATCCACATGAAAAGCTAAATAAAAAATTGATTCTGTCTTTCTCTCTCTTTCACTGTCCCTCTCTCTCTCTCAACAAAGTAATGGGCTCAGGCTGGAGTGGTGGCTTAGTTGTTGCAGTGCTTGCCTGGCATGCACGAGGACCCAGGTTCGAACTCCAGCACCAAGTATACAACTAAGCGTCAGAGCAATGAAAGCCTCTTGAAAAACACACATCCACACACCTGGGGTAAAAAGTAGCCAAGAGTCTTACTAATTCAAAAATCCTCAAGCCTCAAGACACAAGCCTGCCTGGCATCATAGGAGAGGAGAGGGATGGGATTTAAATCAGGTACAAGAGGATAAGAATTATAAACTGGCCTAACCTGGATTTGTAGAAAACCAAAAATGATAGGAAAAACTCTTAAGTTCTCCAAGATGTAGTGAAGGGATAGGAATTCAACAAAGCCCCACCAAAAGCAGGGAACATGAGCAAGAACAAAACGTTTCTCATATGTACCTTTAGAGTTCAGACTGCCCTGTGAGCCAGTCACACATTCAAGTAGCCACTGTCCTAATGAATCACCCCAGTTCTTGGCCATACCTTGCTGAAGTACAGAGATGATCCAGAAGAGATGACTCCACATCCTTGTTCTGGTTTTACAACTTCTCCCCCAATCACTTCCTGCCAGTCAGACTCCCAACCATTCTGGTTCTCAAAATCTGACATAATTGTGGAAGGAAGTGTGACTTCGGGGTGGCATTCGGTGCCTTGGTAGCCCTGGTCACACCTATGAGAGAATAGGGCTGAGCAACCAAGTCATCAACTCCTTGGCATTTCAACAAGCATTTTGCCTAACACATTTCAGGCATCTCTCTTTTCCTTGAGTCTTATCATTCACACTAGATTTTCTCTACAGCGTTATCTGTGCATGTGGTTTGTACTAACAGCATTTAGTTTTCATACTCCCCCAAATGGAGAGAATCCTTCCTGAAAAGACATAAAGGTGTAATGGTAGAATTTAGGCATCGAGCAGTAATGAAGGAGGACACAGATATGTGCACTTATGTGGGGGGTGGGTGGGGGACAAGAGATAGCTGGATTTTCCTGCAGCCTTAAAAGATCACATAGAAATATTTATCTGCTTAACCTACATGTAACTGTGGCCATGTTGCAGAGTTTCTCTTTCTGATTAAATTATGTGTCTTCCAAAGTCTTTAAGGATTCAAGTGTGTTCCTCTCTGTGATAATCACCCTCTCCCTGTGGGTACAACCTTGAGCTTCTGCTGAAGTGGCACAGGAGAGTGAGCCACGGAATTTGACTAGTGCTTTAAGACTGTCATGGGGAGAAAAGGGAAATGACAGCAAGGTGTTTTTAATAAACTTTGAAATTTAAACCCAGGAGGCCTTGTCTTTGGAATACATGGTTTTATACTTATCTTTTTCCCCACATTTTTATTGGTGCATTATAGCTGTGCATAACAATGGGGTTTATTGTTACAAAATCATACATGTACACAATAGAACAATATAAGTTGGCAATATCCCTACCCAGCACTTCCCTCCCTCCTTCACCTCCTCCCCACTTTCCTCTACTGATCTTCCTTTGATTTTATTTACTTTTCCAGTTTTTATTGATTGTGTATGAATTATTTAGTATATTAGAGATGCAAAATATCCTTTTTAATCCTCCTTTTCCCTCCCACACTTCCTCCCCTCTCCTCTTCACTTTCCTCTGCTCTACTAGACCTCCTTAATGTAAAAGTATCTTTTCTTGGTTCTGGGGCACACTATCACTGAGCCACACTCTCAGCTTTTTTGTTGTTTTATTTTGAGGCAGGATCATGTTAAGTTGCCCAGGCTGGCCTTGAACTTGGGATTGTCCTGTGTCAGCCTCCCTAGTAGCTGGGATTACAGACATGCACCATAGCATGCAGCTAATGTAAAGGTATCTGTTACATCTAAAAAAAGAACAGAAAGGCTTGTTATCTTTTGGTTATTTCATCATTTATCAGTCTACCCACGAACTCTGATGACAATAGCTGTGGTATGCACATGGACACAAATCCTGAGAAGCAAGGGTGAATCGTATTTACTAGAGCACGCACCTGCACATGCCGTGGTCACATGAGCCATGTCCACTGCACATGTTGGGGCACTGCTGCCCAATGTAAATGCTGTCTAAAGCCCACTCATCTTGGGCTGTGTAATAGCTCTGACTCCATCGGAAGCGGGTGGCACTAGACCTGGAAATAAAGTACAGTAATAACAAAAACAGTGTTTCAGCAGACAAGTAGTGCTACCGAATGCCAGAGAATTCAACATCTTCCAGGAAACCAACTTTCTGGAACTTGTATTTAGCTATCCATCATTTTTCTTTAGTCTAATTTCCACTCAATTACTGTGCAATACAATAATTCTATCATGAATGAAATTTAAAAAGAAATCTGCCTATTAGATACACTCCAATATTTTTTAATTTTTTTTATTGGTGCTTAGGTATACATGGTATTAGAATACACGATGACATAATTACAAAAGCATGAAGTGTAACTTGTTCAAACACTTCAATCTTAATTCATTTGAGACATTTTAAAGAAAAATAAAATATCACTATTTTGTTGATGCTCAGTTTCATGATACAAAAAGAAAAGAAAGGACACTTTTTAAAAATAAAAATGTCTACTAAATATAGCCTTTCACAGGAGAAAACTTACATGTTCCAACCAGAATAATTAGTATCTTAGAATAAACATCAGTAGTTATTGGCAGATTTTCAATTAGATCACAACATAAGACAAAAATTTTGTTTGAGGTATTGTATTTCAGGGTGGAGAGGACATGCAGTAACATACTAGTTTACAAACTAGTATGTAAAAGAACACCTGGTGCTAAATTCTGCTTCCTTCTGAAACACTAACATGCTTGAGTTTCATGGATAGGCTGATCTTCACTGGAGAAACACTTGGGACCTTAATTCACTGAAACCAGTTACAAAGTTAAAGAAGAAGGTATTTGGAAAGCAGTGTGAAGAAGGCCTCAAGTCACTCACTACTTTAAAAAAATTCTTCTAAAAATTATGACGTATTTTTCACTTGTAGGAATTTTCTGGGATCTTTTATTAGATCGTTTGGGTGAAAGTATTAAACAAAACAACAGCAACAACAACTAAGGATTTGCAGAATTACTGCTAAGGTGCTTAGCTGCCTGGTTAAACTACCTCAAAGCATGCTGTCTACATCTTCACTTGATCCTAATGGCTCTGAATGATTCATTAAATTTTTTGCATCAATTACACATACTAAGTACACCCTAAGTACATAACAGACTGTTAAAATCCAGACTAAGCTTTTATTGTTTATTTTATTGCTGATATGCTGCTAATAGGTTACACTTCATTCCTGGCAGGATAATTCCTGGATTCACTGTGGTACATACAGTCAACAGTTTGGCAGGTGTATCAGCGCTTGTCAAAGGGCATGCAATGGGACAGATGCACCACCTCCTCTACGGGAACAGGTTTACACTTATAATTAAACAGTCATGACAATTTCCATAGACCCATTAGGAAATGGTTTTAAAAAGTCCTCTCTAAAAGGGGCTATAATATCTTGGAGTATAGAGCCCTGCTGAACAGAAGAAAATTACTGCACTATTATTATCACACCTCATGCACTGTTTTTATCAACATTGGTGCTAGTACTGCTGATCATAATCTCAGTCAAGTCTGAGGCCACAGGTGACTAGACTGTAAGCTCATCTGGAGACAAGGATATCTTCTGTCCCAATGGTTTACACAGGAAAAGAATGAAGTAAGTGCTCATAAAAGTGTGCTTAAAAAAAAAAAAAGTCAATGAATGGGTGAACAGCTCAGGAAAGGGCAGACCGTTTCTCACCTCTGCAGGTAGGAGTCAGGCATAAGACCCCAGGACCCTGACCTCCAATTTATCAGCGGTGTGACCTTTAGTGAGAAATCAACGACTTCAGGGGCATCTACTTCCTCACTTCTCAAATCAGTTTGAGCAAACTGATTTCTAAGATCCCTTCTAGCTCTCAATAAAATGATTCCTCTAAGGTGTGCTGGACAAGGTGACAGTTTTCTTTACAGTTACATGTCACTACAAAACCCATGGCATACATTATTATGAGGCTTTGTCACTTCCAGTATTAAAATCGAGTGTGAGGGGGATCAGGAACCTGTCCTAGATTTCCCAGTGTATTTATGCTTTTAGCAGTCACATGCAGAAAAATTTCAAATTATTTTTCTAAGCAAACTAATCCTTATGCATATTTTATGACCTCTTAAAAAAGGTATTTCCTTAAGGCAAAAAGCTTAAAGGGAATTTTCCATTAAATAAAATCCATAGTTTAATGTTCTGATGTTAATTAAGAGAGGATGCAGGAAATGGTGGTCAAATATTGGCTTCATTTTTAGTGAGAAAAAAAAAAAACAGGTGTGTGAGTCATCTCCAGGTGGTCACACATGGGAGGAGGACAAGGTGTAATCTCACTGACTTTCAGCTACATAGTGCTAAATATTACCCAAAATACAAATGTTTAATTTGCCAATTCTCTTTCTCAACTAAGTAATCTTAGGAAGATCTTGTACACTTTGGATTGAATCTGAAAGTGGAACTACTGCTATGTGGGTCATGAAGTTGACTTGCACTTAAAACTCAAACTCTATGGATTCCCAAAAGCAACAAGACTTGAATCTTTATTTAATTTTTTCCCCATATAAACTTCAAAACTAAAATAAAATGGCATTGAATCATCTCTTGGTAGTTGGATAGCCTGAGGAATCAAGGTAAATGAAAGCTGACTAAATTGTATTTTCCACCTTCAGAGTTCCTGTAATTACATTTAAACAATTATTCTGAAACTCATTCAGTCATTAGGTGTTGATTTGTTTATGAAGTCAGCAACTGACAGCTGTTTGGGTCTCATTAGGCCCTGTTCTTATGTAAATGTCTCTCATAAAAGTGAAATTAATTTTCATTGAGTAACAAATGTTCAGTTCATATACAATATAATTTTTCTGAACAGGTGTATATATTTGATATTTCCACTCTAAGTCATCCTATCTAGCACATTTTCCAAAGTTAACAGATCTTTAATAAAGCAAGGATCACATTTGCTTTTATGCATTCAATTTATATTTTGTATAAGTTTTGAATAAAAACAGTAGAACGAAGATTTGGCCAAAAATAATATTGCCTCAAGCTAAACTTTATTTCTCTTCCCTAATGAAATATTATTTTCAGAAGTTTGAAATGAACATAAGTTATCAAGAATGCCAAGGAGAGTAAATATATTTAATCTTTATAGTACAACTTTTAAATATTAAGATCCCAAAACAATGACAATAACGAATTAAACAGTATTTTTTTTTTAAAAACGTAGCTATAGGGGCTGGAGTGGTGGCTCAGTGGTTACATTGCTTGCCTGGCATGCATGAAGATGTGCGGGTTTGAACCCCAGTACCATGTACACAACGAAGTGTTGGAGCAACGAAAGCCACATGAAAAATAAAACTGATTCTCTCTCACTGTTCCTCTCTCTCTTTAAAAAAAAGAAAATAAATGTAGCTATAATGTTTAAGAATTAGTAGCTATAATGTTTAAGAATTAGTAGAAAAGGTAAAAGAAAAATCCTATGGGGTTGTTTGTTTTTAAAAAATATTTTCACTTTCTTTTTCCACTTTTTCCAGGGCTTTGAAGGAAAGTTGGAAAAGTAGAATTGAACTACTTACTACATGTTTAGGCAAATGGACAAAGGAATAACCCAGTTGATTTTTTTTTTGTTTGCAAACTGAAGAATCCTATAATAAAATATCTCTTTAGTTCATTAAGTGAATTAAAATTCTATTTAATCCTCCAACACTCAGCACACATGGCAAATACTATGTTGAATCCACAATTAAAGAGTCAAGTATTAACAATGATGAGAACTTACCTTTTCTGACTATGCTAAAACTTTCAATTTGGTAAAGCTGTCTCTTGACTTAAGAAATAACAGTGCAATATGCACTTTAAGTGTAAAATACCTGCAAAGGTTTTTTTTTTTCCTGATGCAGTTAATACTTTCTGGATACTTTCTAAACTACTATAAATAAGAATAATATCTCAGGGGCTGGAGCGGTGGCTCAGTGGTTACAGTGCCTGCCTGGCATGCGTGAGTACCCGGGTTCGAATCCCAGCACCATATACACAACAAAGTCTCAGAGCAATGAAAGCCATGTGAAAAACTAAATAAAACTGATTCTGTCTTTCTCTCTCTGTCTCTCACTGTCCCTATTTCTTAAAAAAAAAAGAAAAAGAATAGTTCATATCATTTCTATTTTTGAAAAGACATCTATAAAACACCATATTATTTTGCCATAATTTTGAAATCATACCATATATGTCAATGAATAAAAATTAACAATTTTAAATAATGAGAGAAATATACTTATGTAAAATATGTGAAATAATGGGAAAAAAACCTCAGTTGCTTTGTGCCCAGTATGACTATTATTTTAATTGCTTGACATATTGTTTTGCATAAACTTATTAATATATATTGTTGCAATGTCATTGAAATTCAAAAAAATGCCTTGATTATATTCTCAGCAGTAGACATGAAAGAGTAGATGGTATAGAAAGTTAAGAACTTGTTACACAAGGCCTCAACAGAGTATAAGAAATGCCTCACAGTTGGATCAAAAAAAAAATCTGTGTAAATTAAATTTCAAGCATTTTATTCCAACTGACAATGATGCAGCCATAAAAATAATCAAGGAGGCATTCTTACATAATGCAGTAATCAACTTTCATCTAAAGGTATTAAAATAATGCTGTGTGTTACCTAACCAATTACTTTTGTGTAGAGCCTGTTAAATAAATTAATCTGAGAACAGTTTATTTTATAATTTTCTCTTCACTAATGGGATATGAAAGACATCACAGAAAAATATAATACTTGTCTCTTTTATGCTGTTTCCGCTATACACATTACAGAATCTTAGAATTCCAACTGCTAGTGACCTTTAAGATGATCCAATTAAAACATTTCATTCTATGCATAAAGAATTGGCCTTAAAATATAGAAGAGTCAAGAGGCTAGAGTATAGGTGATGTGGGTAGGGGTGAGTCTGCATTAGGATCGAATGCATGTCATATTGTCACTTTATATGCATTTATGATCGTACAACAACTCAAATCCTTGATAATAGTAATAAAAAGAATTGGCCTTAAGAGGTGGTGAATGTGAAGATCATGTGGCTAACCATTGGCCGAGCTACTCAGTACTCAGGCCCTCCAGTCTCTATCGGGGCTTCTTCTTCAGGCAAAGTTTATATTGACCAAGAGCTTCAACTCCTCTTCATAGTACTTAATTCTTAACCCTCCCCCAAAATATCGCATTGTTTTGATTGGTCAACTTAATGTAAAACAGTGCAATACCTGCAAAAAACTAGTGCTTTTTTCCTTCACATTACTAAAATGTTCTTTTTCCCTTGATTACTGAGACCTCTGCTTCCTGGGGAATGATTTTTATTTACTGAAATATACAACTAGAGAAAGGATTATAAGTTAAACTTTTGATATAGAAGTGGGGCTTTGAAGCATGTAAATAAAATTGCAATTTATACTGCAAGAATTTTTAGATGCCTGCATCACTGCCTTTTGTATGTCAAACCTAAAGGAGGTAGCTCTTAAGTTTTACCATAAAAAGAAATAGTTGGGGCAAGGAGTAAGGTCAGAGAAAGCCAGGGCATGGAGAAACAATTTTCATGTTTTTCATTAGCTCTCTTTTTCAAATATTTTCAGTATAAAACAAACCACTGGGTCTTTGGATGGTATAGAGCAATGAATAAATAAATATCTTGCCATTGTGTTTAACTCATCTTCACATTCAAGGCACACTAATAGAGATAGTAAGTTAAAGTGACAGCCAAAGATGTCATCTCTCACCAAGTTTTCTGGGGAAGAAGCACTATGACTCTTCTCCACTGTGTGAACTCGCTGGCATGGTAGATACTTGCTGATGTAAATTCTTGACAACTGGGCATACTTGGAAGGCATTCCTGAAAGAGAACCAGGACAAATTAAGCTCCACCTTCTGCTTCCCCCAGGGGAACTGTGTTTACTCATCACTGAGTGAAAAACCCTGAGGGAAGTCTAATGCCTTAATCTTAACTACTGGAGATATCGATTCAATCCATGATTCTTCCTTCTTCAGGCTGAAACATTTGGGAAATAACTGCAAATGAGATGCCACGATGGAATTAAATGTCTCCCAGTTCTCACATGTACAGGGAGACATGGATTAGGATTCATTTTTTAAGTCGAGTGTTAGCATATGGTAAAATTATTCTATTCATCATATTTATTCATTTATTACAATGTCAGATTATCAATGCATATATTAAAAAGTACTTTTTATTCTAAAAATTGGGAGCTATTTTTTGTTTCATTTTATATATTTATTTTTAAAATTCTTTTTAGTTATATTATACATTAGGGTACATTTTGACATAATCACAAAAGCATGGAATATCATTTGTTCTAATTCAATCTCCTCCCAGCTCTTCATCCCTTCCCCCTTCTCCATCTTTCTACTCTCCTCCCTCTATTCTACTGAATTTCTGTAATTTATTTATAGTTTTTAGAAAATTAGTGTCTTGTGAATTTACTTGATGTTGGGATTCACTGAGCTACATTCATATATATACATATGAAAGTTTGGTCAGATTCATTTCACTGTCTCTTTTCCTATCCCTCCTCAATCCCCTTCTTCTACTCTACTGATCTTTCCTTTACTTTGATGTAATTCTCTCTCCCTTTTTCCCTATTCTTTCTTTTTTAAAAAAATCCCTTCCCACTTATTTTTGATTAATTCCAAATATCAGAGAAAACATTTGACCTTTGGCTTTTTGGGACTGGCTTACTTCACTTAGTAGGATAGTCTCCAGTTTCTTTCATTTACCTGCAACTGCCATAGTTTCATTCTTATTAATGACTAGTATTCCACTGTGTATATTTACCATATTTTCTTTTTTCATTCATCTGTTGTGGGGCACCTAGGTTGTTTCCTTAGCTTGATTAATGTTTATAGCAGCACAATTCATAATAATATGTCTGCATTACTGCAGTATGCTGATTTTAAAACTTTTAGATATATATCAGGGAGTAGGATAGTTGGGTCATATGATGGTTCCATTTCTAGTTTTCTGAGGAATCCCCATGCTATTTTCCAGAGTGGCTGAATTAATTTGTAGTCTCTCCAACCATGCACGAGTATACCATTTCCCCTACAACCTCGCCAACATTTGTTATTATTTATATTCTTGGTAATTGCCATTCTGACTGGTGAGAGATGAAGTCTCAATGTAGTTTTGATATTTGTCATGATATTTACGCATTTATTGTAATGTCAGATTATCAATGTGTACATAAAAAAGTCAATTTTACTCTAAAAAATAGGAACTAGTTTTTTTTTTGGTTTCTAAAGTCAAGAGACACCATATTCTTTATTAAGTCTATCTACTGGTAGAAACTTAGGAAAGGAATAGATGAAGACATGCAATAGGGAAAGAAGAGGCAAGTTCATAGAGGAAAAGAATAGAGAAAATAAAATTCAAAACAACACTGAAGAGTATCCAGTTTTGAAGTTATTCCCATTTTTTAACATTTCCAATTACCACTTAGTATCTTAGAGTGAAGAATATGGCATCCTTATAATCCATGCTGATTATATGTCAATTTTACACTACAAATAACACTATTTTCAACTAAAAATAAATCTTTAGGATTTTAATTGCTTTCATGTATAAAAGGAAGAAGCCACCAATCATGAACTTGAGAAAATATACTTACTTCTTGGACAAGATGCCAGGTAAGGCCATGGTTGGTTGAGTACTCCAGCTTCACCTGATTGTCTATGTGTGGCGTATACTTCTGGCCACATCCCATCACCAAACTGAACTGAATCATATAGGATGCACCTATCTGCATTGACTGTGTTTCCACATAACGCATACTTGAGGCAAGTTTAGAATCTCCTGTAAAACTGAAAGAAGGAAGTTGAAATTAGGAAATTCTGAAAAGCAAGGTATCAAAGAAAAATTAAGGTCCTCACTTTTTTTGGTGGTGGGGGATACTGGGGACTGAACCCAGGGGTACAGTCCACTACTGTGCCACATCTCCAACCCTTTTTATTTTTTATTTTGAGACAGGTTTTCACTAAGTTGTTTAGGGCTTAAGTTGCTGAGGCTGATTTTGAACTTGAGCTCCTTCTGTCTCAGCCTCCCAAGCTGCTGGGATTACAGCCATGTGCCATCATGTCCTGCTAACTCCTCACTTTGCACTGTATACTAAAATAGTTACATTTTACTTATTTGAACCTTGCTAAATTCTAGAACAGATTTCAATCAGTCAATAACAAATATGATTTAAAACCATTAAAGAAGCAATGTTTAAAAAAGTTAATACCTATAGTTGTTAAATGTATCTGAAATTCGGTACTCATATATTCTCATTAATCTCACCTCTTGCAGTCTATTGTATGGAAATAATTATAAATTCAGGCAATTTCATAAAAATGTGATGAATATGATAGCATTAATTACAATAATAATAATACTTGGTTGTAATCTTTTTGTCAAACTAGAGAGAAAATGGAAGACTTAAGTAAACTGGAATAGCAAGCCACCTGGCAGAACATTATCCATGTTTCAAGTATTCATCAAGGTGATATAATCACATTAAAATGTATATCATGAAGAATGTTTCAAAAGTTTTCACAAAATAATAAAGAAAGGAAATTTACCAAAATATTTGTGGTGGATTGCTTGGTGGTAGAAAAATTGATAATTTCTAAATTTTCTTTTTGTTTTTCTTATTTTCGAAATAGATTCTATGCTGACACATTAAAAATGGGAAACATCATAATGTAATTTTAACAGCTGTGTCCTAATTCAGTAAAATTTCCATGTTTTACTAAGTCCCAACTGAGTGCTATGTAATTGTAAACTGTTGTAAGGTAGACAAACTTATTGCTGTTTTTTAGAGAAAACTTAAGGAATTTGTATGTTACAGAGGACTAAAACATGAACACATTTCTACTGAAGCTTGACATGGGTCAATTACTCTAGAGTTTATCTACAACGACACTTGTTTGTGCCACTCTGTAAAAGTACCGCTCTTCAACTGCAACCCCTACTAGTGAGAGGGCACAGCTGATGTGGGCCAAGGAGCCAATATAACACTGTGCCGAATCTTTGCTGTACTTAACGTATTTTCATACTTTTCTTTTGTGGTATTAAAAAAATAAGGAGTAACTACTATGACTTGCTTCTTGTACAGATGAAGATATTACTTAAATAAAATATAAACAGCTTTTCCCAACGAGTAATTACTGTTTAGCTAAGAGACTTTAAACTAAGATTTTATACTTGAACAATGAGTAGAGAAATAAAATAGCTGCTTTAGTAGAATGTTCAATAAATGGAAGGAGAAAAGCAGAGAGTCCAAGATGGTGAGCTGCA
>PVKS010013804.1:0-49868 GCA_004027875.1 Aplodontia rufa | reverse complement strand
AACTTATGTTTGTTGACTATAAATAATTGAAAATTATTAAAATATATTTTATTGACTGAAGGAATGAGGGGAACAGAAGGGAAGAAAAAGAGCCATCATTCCCTTCTCCAAGGTCCCCTGACTCTCTGAGGTTGAAAATATGAGAATTTAAGCAGCCCGATCAGGCAAGAGAGAGGACTAACTTCATCAGTTGCAAGTTGCATCCTATCTAAGAGAAACCATCTATCCTTAGACCAAAGAACAGTCAAAGCCAGGAAATAAGGAGGAGGAGGGGTGGCAATTAGTTTTATTTCTGGCTTACCAATTTGTCTGCACACCAAATGAGTGGAATTATTCCCCATGTTGTTTTTCTAAGTGCTTCTTAAAGACCACTTAATTTGCAAGAGAATTGGTTGGACTGAGCTACTCTATAAATAACTGAAGCATGCCCAGAAGTCCTAACTCGCTCTACTTCCCTAGAAGGGGAGACCAAGCTAACAAGTGATCATCATGAAAGGCTCAGTGAAGAAATTTATCAAATAATTACTTTGAGTTTGCCTGCTTGGATGTCAGATCCTAGAATTCTATCATTTAATGTAAGAGTTTTGAATAAGCAGAAGCAGTTTTCAGCCAATGTGAAAGCAGTGACATCCAAAAGACTGGTCTTTAAAAATAACTAGGGTGGAAGACTACTATAAATGCAGCCAATTAGACAAGAATTATTAGTCATGTTTTTTCTATCAGGATGGCCAAGGTAGGTCAACCGCTTTTTATTAAAGTCATTTTCATTTGATTGTTTTCCATCAATATGCCAATTAGCTTTCACATGTACAGAAAATCCAGAGGCATTACTGAGTCAGCTGTAGTTAGAGCAAGAAAAGGCATGGGAAAATAAACAAACACAATTCTTTATTTTGCATATTTTGAACACATTTGTAAGGCATTATTTATAATTTAAATGCTCTGAAAATATATCTCTTGAAAATCAAATAGAATAATCATGGAGCAAGAAATTCAGTAGTAGCAAAGTGGGTAATTTATCTCTTAGAGAAAAGATTTTAACTTATCTCCTGCTGTGCCAACCAAGAGGACTGTTTTGAATAGCATTTTATGGTGGACACTGTTGTAATTTGGCGATATCTAAATCTTTTAAATACCTCCAATTAAACATTTCCATAATATTTTTAAGTAATAAAAAAGAAGAATCCAATTGCAGCAATTTTACCATTTCAAACAATAGATACTATTGAATTCCTGTTAGAATCTTCAAAAGGAAGAATTTGGGTTATTCCACAATACAATCTGCATAAAAATGTAACAACTGCAGCAATTGTTTATAAAAGCAGCAAATGATGTCAAAATACAATGCAGTTTCATGACGGCTTCTTTTTCTCTAATAAAACACATCTGATTCCCAGTTATTATTTATAACATGCAGCTTCCTTCTGTGAAGACAGCACTCAAAGCAATTAAGAACATTTCTTTCAGCCTTAAATTCTGCAGCTTTTCAAACAACAAAATGAGTCCACTGAGGAAAAAATTTAAATAATTATAAACAAAGCTGATATAGGGAAAATGTTTTAAAGGATTAAAACAGTTGTGAAGCACTTATGTGTTGGAGTAATAAAAAGCAATATATAAGTGAACTCTGCTGGTTTACTTGGAAATATATTTGCATACATTCAAATATTGACTGAACGTTTCAAGGATATATTTTTTCTGGACTTCCCCCAACTTTCCTTCCCATTTCTCTAGCAGTTTTCAATATTTACCTAATGGCCCAGCAGAGGGTTCTGGGGCTAATTTACTCATGCATTTAGAAGCTCTAAAGTTAGAGTTGTTTCTTATACCTGCACTTCTGTGCAAGTGGCAATGTCTTTTCTTTGCACTAGAATTTATAAATGAAATAGGAAACCTGGTAAACTGCTATTTAAAATAGTCTCAACTTTAAAACATGTCAATTTTCAAAAATATTACTGAGAGTACATGTTTGGGTTTCTATTCCTATTCATTCACTCCTGTCAAGTTTGTGAAAAGAAAATATTTAATAGAACTGTCTTATGTTTTCAGTCTTATAGCTGCTCACCTGCCCTGGTCTGGCATTTTCACACACGAAAGTGTCATAAAACACAGCAAATTGCGGGGCGTTGTCATTAACATCCAGAATTCTCACAAAAACAGCTACCCGGGTCATCTCTTTGGGATTGTCTAGAAAAAAGGAGAATTTTATTTAGGAAGGCACTTTTGTGCACCAGATTTAACTTATAAAAGCATCTTATAGATATTAATTGCGCACATAACAATAAGCTTTTCATTCATTCTCTTGACTTAATGAGCAAATGCAGTAAAGAAAATTACCAGAGAGTCTAATTAACCAGTCATGAATTAGTTATTGAGCGCAATGGTATTTTTATTATTTTGGAAATTTTTTTAAAGTGCACTCATATGATATTTGTGTCTTTACTATCCAAATATATAAGACAGGAGTAAATATTTATTAAATAATTTTATATATAACTATGTTGTTTAATCTTTCCCATCTTTTTGAGATGAAGAATTAGTTTTAAACAAATTAGCTACTGTACAAGGTCTGTTGTCATTGTTGTACTATGATGATATTGCTATATTAGTCCTTTGACTATTAATAATTAAAATGTTTTCTAAGAGGTACTATCAAATCTGCTCTTGATATTGTAACACATGGCTAATAATTTTACAAATTGATAGAAAATTTACACTATAACAGAAAGTTTCAAATATTTACACTATAACATAAAGATCCAAATATGTTATTTATATAGTCAGTAATACCATTTCAACCATCCAGGCTTGATTTTGCATAAGAATTTATAATTTCCCTATTAGTTGTATAAAACAAATGGCACACTAATAATGATGTTTTTAACTACACATACTAAATTCAAGAGCACCAAAATTGCCAAATAAAACATTGCAATGAAAATGTTTTGATTTATAAATGAAATTCAAAATGTCTCTTTATTCATCTTAGCTGTGATTAACACACTTATATTTTTTACAATTGCATTATGGTCTTTGTGGATTCTTCTAGAGTTCTACTGATATCTGAGAATATTTTGATATTTTAAAATTGGTTATAGTTATTCAGATTTCATGATGCAAATGTATCAGTCTTTAAATATAAATTTCTGTGTGAACTTTGGCAAAGCCAAGCTAAGGAACCATATTTAAAAATAGAAATGTTTTTCAGTACTACTTAAAAGTTTTTCAGGACTATTGAAACATAGCCAAGAAATGGATATAGTATTAGTATCCATCAATTGATGAGTGGATAAAGAAAATGTGCTGTCTATACATATAGATATAGATATATAATATCTTTATATTTAATGGACTACTATTTGGTCATAACAAAGAATGAAATTCTGTCATTTGCAACAACCTAGATGGAATTGGAGATCAATATATTCATTGAAATAAGCCAGATACAAAAAGATAAGTACTTCATGATCCCACTCATATGTGTAATCTCAAAAACTTGATCTCATGAAAGTTGAGAATAGAATGGTGGTTACCAGAGGGTGAACAAAGTAGGGGACTGAGGAGAGGGAAGGAAAGGGTGATCAGTGAGTACAAAGTTATAGTTAGAAGGTAGTAAGAAGTTCAGGTGTGCTGTGGTATAGTAGGAGCAACGTAGACAACAGCAGTGGATTATATATTCCAAAAATCTGGAAGAAAGGATTTCAGAAGTTTCTACCATAAAAAAAATGATAAATGTTTGAGGAGAAACATATGCTTAACTTGCTGTACACACATTCACACACATTAAAACATTAAGTGGAATCCTCCTATTACACAAATTTTATACACATTTTTGCTTTAATGCATTAATTAAAAACATTTTAAAAAGAGAAAGGAGATAATTAGCTTTGAAAAACTACATATAGTGTATTTTGCAATCTTATTAAGTGATCTGAACCAAAAAGGGTATGGATATTATCATTTGCCCTTATAAAATGTTCTTGATTTTATCTAAATAATTTTCAGATACTAAAAATATATTGTCACATGCAAATAGGGTATATATTACTGCTCAAAATAATTTCTCTCCCAACTACATGTTACTACTAACATAATGATTTCATCACTTTTTAAAACAATCTGTAAGATTAAAAATCAAAGGGAGATAAGTGGAGGAAAGGAACCAAGGGGTGAGAGTCAGAGAGGGAGTGGGGAAATCCTGGGAAGTGATATCATCCAAATTATATTGTTATATTGTGTGCATGTACAAATACGTAACAACAAATCCCATCAGTATATACAACTACAATGCACTGATAAAAATGTGGAAAAAGTAATGTGCTAGAACTAATTTCTTAGCAGGCATATTTACAAGGCTGAATTAGTATAAAGGAAGCCAAGTGGGACTCTAAATCCATTTAAAGTATATTTACCTTCCATTTCTCTTACCAAGAGAAAATTTAAAATGCAACCCCATGACACTCTTCTTAAGTCTTCCCTCTGACTTGTTAATCCAAATATATGCAATTGACAGGCTCTAATTTGATATGTGTTAATAATGTGTGGCTACATGCTGACACCTGTCCCAACTTTAGGTGGCTGAGAGTTCGGGCCCTGGACTCAAACTGAGCTGCTTTCACATCCAAGGCCATTGCTTGCAATCCCTCATTGTGACTTTGCCCAATTTATGTCACTCTCCTGTGCCTTAGTTTACTCAGTATGCACAAAAGCAGAGCTTCTGATCTCTCAGAGTAATTTGGAAAAATAGGTGATAGAAAGCAGGAGGAATTCTCATCAAAGCACCAGTTTCATGATGGGTACTCAAAACATGCTTAATATTGTCAACATTGCCTTGATTACCAATATTAGATCTCCGTTGCTACTTTAGAGCTTATAAATCTTTCTCCACAAAAATAAAGCATCCACACAATAAACACCTGTTAACCAGCTTTCCCATAATCCACATGGTCTGAAGTGGTGCCTGCCATTGGGAAAAAGAGAAAAGAGAGAAAAAGGGGGAAAATGCTATTCCATTATTTTCTACCTCTCTCCATCCCAGATTATTGATGAGATCCAGAGGCAGAGTGCTCATCAAAAAAGATGCCTGGCTACCTATTTACTTGAAATAAAATAAACAGTGGGAAGGTATACCTTACATTTTTTAGAACATGTTTTTAACCAACTGATAGGGTTAGAAGAGAAAATTTCATATCTAAAAAATGGCTTTGTCAGACTTTGCCCTAACACAATATGAAGATCCTCTAGCCTCATTCCAAACAGCTCGAAGCTTTTCAGATCAAAAACAAAATCCACAGGGATGAATTTGCTTTGTAAAACATCAGGCCTGGAGTCACCTATTCAAAAAACAATGCTCAAGCTATTTTATTTTTCTGACAAATGTTATGGCTTATGTATAAATAAGATTACAAAGCATTCCAAGGAAGAATCAAACTGAAGAGCGGCTGGCATATAGTCACCACCTGAGTCTCCCTCAGAGTCCTTCAGGGAAGCAGCACAGTGGCACAAATGTACAAGCAACAAAGAATCTTAAAATGAACATCCTGGAGTGGCCTATGCTTCCTCAGGCTTTTGCACAACTCTGAATAGAGGAAGATTTCAATTATTCTCTAGATGCCCCAGGTTTGCAAAAGGTGGAACTGTTCTACATGCTCAGGCCAGAATTTCTTTACTAATACAGAACTAGGAGATAATGGGTTCTTTCCTTCAGGTAGCCTGATGTATATCCTCAGAATGTATTGCAGCAAGTATAGTTAAATTTTCTGATGTAGCTTAAGGAACTCTTTGGTTACTGCAAGAAAAGTGTTCTCAAATTTGAAGTTTATTATTAAGTTACTGATTTTACCTTAATTTTAGATTTTTGCATTTTCTACATGGCATTTTAAAATATCTTTAAAAACCAAAAAAGGGAATTATGCTGTGGTATAATTCTAAATAATTACCTGTAGTAGGTAGTGCATGCTGAAGGAAGTAATATATTGATTTGGAATGTAGAATTAAACTGCTAGAGCAGGGGCTGGAAACATATTGGTAAGAAGTACATTTGTATGTCATTTTGTCCTGCTCAGGGCGAGGTGTGTGACACACTTAGGATAAAACCAGTGTTAAAAGTCTCCTAAAAACAATTCCTTATATTCTGTTTCCTGTTCACCCTCATTGCTTGATTCAACTCCAGAACAACATAATGGCCCCTGCCTGGAGGTGGTTTGGCAGGTGGGCATTATCAGCAGTTGTGCCACAGACTGATTTCATTTAGGGGCAAAAAATAGGTTCAGTTCTTAAGAAGAAAAGGTAATTGACTTAGCTTTTAACCGAATCATAATTACTTCAACTAGCTTTAGAAGTTAAATTTCTCAAAGTATCTGAAATGGAAAATGCAATTCCAAGCTCAATGGGCTTGATAAAGATGTTCAACTGAGCAGAGCACAAACAATCCTGCTTTGAGGATGACCAGATTGAATTGTGTTGGGCATAATCAACTTTTGTAATAAAGACAGATAGAGAAATGACAGATTTCCCAAAGGAAAAAGGCAACAATTGTTGTCCTTAACAGGTACCACCGTATAAATCTCACTGTGATGAGACTGGATCTTTTGGGCTTAGTCTGTATTTCAGAGCCAAATTGGAGAGAAGGAAGCTAAATCTATTATTTTAGCTTGAAGCTTTGAAAGGATTGCTGATGATCTGCCTAGCCTAGTTACGTCTTTCGGAGACACTTGATGATTCAGACCTGATGTTTTGCCTTCCAAAGTCTGGAAGGGTTACTTCAAATAACTTGATCTTGATACCTATTTATGGATTCAGCTTAGTATTTCAGATTTGGAATTTTGACCTTGTTTTTCCACCATGACTCAACTCCTAATTAATAATTCTTTTTAAAACAATTTGAGTTAAAATTTGCTTCTTGTATGTTTCAGTATGTGATCAGAAATGGAGCAGGTTTAAAGGAGCATTCACAGGTGATTTTGCCAGTCACCCAAGGCCTCAAGTCTTAAAGAACCCTACACTGGATTGAAAACTTTGCTGTTCAATTTCTTATTGATTTTTGAATGATTCATATGACATTTAAATTTGACATGGGTTCCATACATGATGCAGGCCATCCTGTGCATAGGCAAGACCTTTTCCAGTTAAAGATTTTAACTGGTTTTAACTGGTTTTAAATCCCAGATCTGTTTCTAATTGGAATAAATTTTTTTTTAAATTTATTAAAGTTAGAAATGACAAAGCCTATTTTAAATCCCTATACCATTATTTGAAGAAGTTACTAAAATCTCCAGGGTTGTAGTTTCTTCTCATTTGAATGAGTATTTTTAATACTTTTGGCAAAAGAACACATAATGTAAAAGTCTTAGAATTATACCTTATATTCTTGATTTATCATAGAGGTTAATATATAGTGTTGACAAAACAAATTTAACACTTCAAACTTTTCCTAAAAACAGAACTTTTTTGTACCCAATTATAACCTAGTTTTACTAGTTAATATTAAATGTACATTTACAGCTACTATAGAGAGCAGAATGTTACCCTAAAATATACCATTCAAATGGGAAGGGGGAAGGCAAGGGATATAGCTCAGTAGTGGAGCAATAACTTATCATGGGAAAGACCCTGCATTCAATCCCCAGCACCATAAAGTAAAATAACATAAAATAAAATATAGTAAACATCAGGTTTTAAGAGTGCTCTGACCCTTCTCTTCTTCCCATATCGTGAGGAGAGTAATCAACATTCCAAATCTTGAGGAGGACAAAATTTGAAATGGAGAAAACTCTATACAAAGTTTGTACAAAAACAAAAGAAATGTACAAAAGCAAAACCACATCAAAAAACACATCAAAAAGATAATACATCATGATCAAGTGGACTTCATTCCAGGAACACAAGGCTGGTTCAGCATACACAAATCAATAAATGTGATTTACCACTTAAACTGAATTAAAAACAAAAACCACATGATCATCTCAATTGATAAAGAAAAGGCCTTTGATAAAATTCAAACCCATTTATGCTCAAAACTCTAGAGAAGACAAGGATGAAAGACAGGGATCACTTAGTTTTATAAGAGCTATTTATGACAAATCCATAGCCAATATTATACTTAAGGGAGAAAGAATGAAACCATCCCCAATAAATTCAGATAAAAGACGAGGCTGTCCACTTTTACCACTCTTATTCAATATGGTCCTCGAAACCCTTGCCAGAGCTATCAGAAAAGAGAAAGAATTGAAAGAAATTCTAATATGAAAAGAGGAAGTCAAGCTATTTCTATTTCTGATGACATGATCCTATACCTAGCAGACCCAAAAAAGCTCTATCAGATGACTACTAGAACTTACAAATGAATTTAGCAAAATGGCTGGTTATGAGATCAATACTCATAAATTAATAACTTTTCTATACTCCTAAGCAGTGATTCTGCTGAAGAAGAAACCTGGAAATCTGTCCCATTCACAGTAACTTCAAAAATAATAAAATACTTGGGCATTAATCTAACAAAAGCTATAAAGGATTTCTACAATGAAATCTATCAAACATTAAGAAAAGAAATTTAAGAAGATCTGAGAAGATGGAAAAATATTCCATGTTTTTGGCTAGGCAGAATCAATATAATTAAATTGGCCATTTTGCCGAAATCCCTGTACACCTTCAATGCAATCCCAATCAAGATACCAATGACATTATTCATGGATATAGAAAAAGCAATTCTCAAATTCATTTTGAATAACAGGAAACCCAGAGTAGACAAAACATTACTAAGCAAAAAAGAGGAACCAGCAGGTATCACAATACCTGACCTGAATTATATTATAGAGTGATAGTAACAAAAACAGCATAGTATTGGTATCAAAACAGACATGAAGATCAATGCAACAGATTGGAAGATACTGAGACAAATCTACAGGTCTTTAACCATCTGATATTTGACAAAGGGGCAAAAATATAGGTTGGAGGAAAGACAGCCTGTTCAACAAATAGTAGTGGACAAAATGGACAGCCATATGCAGACAACTGAAATTATATCCTTATCTCTCACACTGCAAAAAATCAAATTGGAATTGGTCAAAAAGTTAGGATAAACCAGCAACTGTACAATTGCTAGAAGAAAAAATAGGATCAACTCTCCATGACACTGATGTAGGCAATTCCTTCCTCAACAAGACTGCCATAGCTCAAGAATTAAAGCCAAGAATCAATGAGTGGGATGCCACTAAACTGAAAAGCTTCTGCCCAGCTAAGGATTTAGTTAAGAGTATCAGGAGAAAACCTACAGAATGGGAGAAAATCATTGCATACTATGCCTCTGACAGGGGACTAATATCCAGAATATACAAATAACTCAAAAATCTGAACACCAAAAACACAAATAATCCAATCAATAAATGGGCTAGGGAGCTGAACAGAAATTTCTCAACAGAAACGCCAATAAATATATGAAAAAATATTCTACATCACTAGCAATCAGAGAAATGCAAATTAAAACTTCACTAAGATTTCACCTCACTCCAGTCAGAGTGCAAAAATGAATATGAATGATAACAGATGCTGGACAGGTTGTGGGGAGAAAGGAACACTAATACCACTGCTGGTGAGACTGTAAACTTGTACAGTTACTCTGAAAAGCAGTGTGGAGACTCCTCCAAAAACTAGGGATGGAGCTACTTTATGACCCAGCTATCCCACTCATGGATATTTTTCCAAAAGAGATAGAATTGGCATACTACAGGGACATAGCTTTATCAATGTTTACAGAAGCTTAATTTACAATAGCTAAACTATGGAACCAACCCATACGTCCCTCCCTGGATGATTGGATTAAAAACTGTGATAGATATATACAGTGGTTTTCTACTCTGCTATTAGAAAAATACCATGGCATTTGCAGCCAAATGGATGGAAATGGAAAAAATTATGCTGAGTGAAATATCCCAAACTCAGAGACTTAAAGTTAAGTGTTTTCTCTCATATGTGGAAGCTAGTATAAAACTAAAGACAGAATGATAGTTAACTGAGTTTAAGTAATAAACTAATCATAGTGGAAATTTCACATAAGCTGGGGAACCATACCTAGGAAGGTAAGGAGAGAAGGGAGGGAGGCACAGAGGGGAAGGAGGGACAAGGGGGCTGATCAATACAACTGGGAGTACTCAACTCCCATTAGAAAACTAGCTATACGCAGCCAGGAAGAGAAACTGAAAAATGTCAACAATTATTATAATATGTATGTTCATTTCAAACTGTAGAATGTAACAATGTAAAAGAAATAGTTTTGCTTCCTCTATAATACCTTAGTCATCCCCTCAGTGGATAGTTAAAGGAAATCCTTGAAAAAATTACAGGTGCTTGAGAAGTCAGTTTAAAATTTCAACGATAACTTGTTGTTTTCATTGAAAAATGAAAGTTGTATAGGCAATGAGAATGAACTATTTTAATATAAAATGACACCTATAATTATGTTAAATATATGAAACTAAAATATATAGGAAATAAAAACAGAAACACATATAAATATATCTTATATACATAAAAGTCATCTTACTGATTTCAGCAGCTATAACAGTAAGATTGTGCCATTGAGATAGTTCACGATCAAGTGGTTTTGATGTATAAAGCGATCCATTTCCAGAATGTATATTAAAGATCCTATCAAGGTCAGTATGGCGATCTAAAGAAAATCTGAACATAGAAGGCAGAGAAAAATACATGGCAGTGTTATTAATAACTTATAGTAGAAAACAGTTAAGTTCAAAAGCACACATGCTACTAATAATTTATAGGAAGAAAAAGTACTGATCAAGCATGTAGAGTTTCGTGATTCAATCACAGACACACACTCACCCTCCCCGAGGCTTGAATTGGCGCATGATTCGGCATTCAAATGTTGTCCTTCTAAATTCTCGGCTCTTAAAATCTTTGTCTATTTTCAGGTGAACCAACTTTGATATATTTGACCACAGAATAATATGCACTGCCTGTGGTTACATTATCAACAGACATTATTTGGTAATTAAGAGTTCTGATAAATTACTGCAGGGATCCATTGAAAAAGATCAATCCCAGAAACTCCAATTTTTATTAATGACAAAATTGGAGACAACAGCAGATTCATCAACTAAAGTTTTGTAGCTTCAGGTTATAAATATCCATAGCTTCAGTTTCTTAGCCACATGTACTACAAAATGTATTACTTTTAACTAGAAATCACTAAAAGTAGTACAGTTCTAAAAGAGAAATCTTTACACATTTATATCAAAATTCATGTATATTAAAATAGGTTGCAAAGTGATTATTATGGGCATTGAATTCTTTATCAATCTGAAACCTAACACTAGGTTTATCAGTTTGATGACATCTTTGGGATAAATAACATTGTCTTTTTCAAACATTTTAGCATTCAGAAAAAAAAAAGCAAATAATTGGATCCCTATATCAGGAATAATTCCCAAATTCCATCCCAGATTGACAAAATTAGTTTACTACTCAAAGACCCAAAATAAATTTTATCTCCCCATTATAGTCTTCCATTCTCCATGGTACTTAAAGTTGAAACCATTTGTCCTCTTCCAACTTAAAGCAACTGTAGCGTTCATCTCTGTCATTTTCTTTTCATATTTTATTTGGAATTTTTTTCATCCACAATTTAAAATATGAAATGAAACTTGAAATCAACATGTCTACTACTATAACTCTGGTAGACATATTATTTGATTCTCATACTGATCCTTCTTCCATACTAGAAAGAAAACACCTTGAAAAACTTGTCTATATCTGATACGGTGATCTACAAGTATTTATTCAACATATGAAAGTATGAATTATTTGGAATTTTGGCAAATAACAAGGCCCTTTATTTATGTAGAAATGTAACACTTAAAGTGTACTGTGTAAATTAATAGAAAACGTGTTCATGCATCACCGATTTTGCCAAATCCAGTTTGTTTTCATCAATTATTCCTTAAAGTTCAGTTTAAAGAAGTAATAACAAAATTTAGAATATTATGTGATATTATCTTGAAGATGCAGAGAAATCATAGACCTATTTTTAAATATGATTTAAAGTATAATTGTAGTTTTCAATTCTCAAATAGCAAATTATGTGTTAACTTTCGTTTTCCTTTTTTAATCATTTCCAGGACACATGTTTTCAGTAAATCCTTTTGATTACCTCATTAGCATTAATAATGTATGTCATAAATTGTAACATGTCCAGGATGATCCACACAATTAATATTTTGCACCAGTAAGTCTTATTTTATTCCTTTGAAGATATACAATTGTCCCTTTGTATTCCCTAAGAATTGGTTCCAGGATCCCAGGATACCAAAATCTACACATTTCAAGTCCCTTATATAAAGTGTCATAGAATTTGTGTGTAACTTATGCACATTCTCTGTGTACTTTAAATTATTTCTAGATTGCTAATAATATGCCCAATAGAAAGTAAATGCCACATCCTACATCAATAATTGTTACAATATACTGTGTAGGAAGTAATGACAAGAAAAGTATCTTCACACATTCAGTACAAACAACATTTATTCCAAAATTTTTCCATTGATTTTGGTTGAATTGGCTGATGCAGAAACTGTAGAATATAGATACATATGTGTTTCTATTTCATTTCTTTGAATATATACCGCATCTATGTTTTGTACCTGCTTGTTCTATCAAAACAAGAACATATAATAATATTCATTCCTACTTTTTACATTAAGGCAATTAAAACCAGAACATACCACAACCTTCATGGCATGCACACTGTCCTTATTAACCAATAAAACCATTAATTCTGTTGCATATACTATATGTAAATGGATCTTCCTGTTCATTCAAATTGTATCTTCATTAAACATTTTATTTGTGTTGTTTTAAATATTCAAAGAAAGACAAAATAGCCATTAGTCTTTGTGGATGAAATATGCATTTCATTTAGTAGAGAAATATCTTGTTATTGTAACTTAATTCCAATTAAGTTAATGACAATTTTATCTCATCACAAATTTGATAGGTTGTTTTTTTAAAGGATCATTTTGAGACCATGTTCCCAGAACACAGTCTATGAAGTTAGTTGGAATTCTGTCAAGGAAAAGCTTGGTAAGTAATTAATAGGTAAAATTAAACATGTATATTGGTTATTTTAAAGATTTGAAGGAAAATTCAGGGAATGTAGCAACTTCAGTGAAGATAAATGGACTAGAGAGGTAACATTCATGGGGAAGACCTGCTGGCAGATGGGAGCACTGTGTGAATATCATGTAAATTTTATTCTAAAGCATGTAAACTGTAATGCTGTGTATGGATCCAAGAAAGTTTACTTATGTAAAATCATATAAATTAAAAATATACATACATATATTGCTCGCCATATAGTATGACTTCACTTGAAGATTGGTAGAATTTATAGAATTTTAAAAGTAAGTCGAACTAGAGTCCTCTGGCATAAAAAAATTGAAGGCTCTCTGTACTATGCTGCTATATGAATCATGAGTACACTAGCAACTGAATAGCAAGCGTTTGAATTTATACTTTACTGGTTCATGCAAAAGCAAAATCAACCTGCTGAAAATCAGGGAAACATAAAATCCAAAACACATGATGTGCTTAACACTCAAGCATTCATTTGGATGCTGAATGTTACATATAGATGTCTGTATTTCCCTGTGTATCAGTGCAAAAAGTCAATGGAAACCTTGGGTTTTCCTCATTTTTGTGTGTCTATCCCATCTCAGGCATTTAGATTGCCATAATAAAGAAAACCAAAAAATGTTGAATGACTTTAATCATCCTGGAATGTTCTAATGCTTTTTGAAATTGCTAAACAACAGTAAAAAACAAAGTCCAAAATCAATACCAAACCAAAAATTCCTTTCTTTGATGGCTAAGTGAAGTTTGTAAAATTATAACACAATTGCAATAAAGCATTGAAATTATGTTATTATTTACTTTTTATATTTCTTTCATTTTCACATTTAAACATCATGGTTTGGCTACATTGTGAATGCACACTTAAAAAAGTGTCCTTGATCAGTATCAGAAGCCAGAGTAACAAACACTTTAAGGAGAAAACATGATACAAGTCAGACTTCAGCCTAGAGGATATGATAAGAACAAGCAAACTATAATCCTTGTATCTGCCCCAAAACATTACAGCCAATTTACCGTGAACACTGTGCTCACCAAATTTATGTATAACGTATAGAGAAAGCTTTGTTATCATTTGCTGCATTAAGTGATTTAAATAGAATTTTATGATCTCTATTGCATTTCAATTCCTTCTCATCTTAAACACAGACATAATTACCTAATGGGGCTGGAAGCAGCGTCTGGGTCCCTTGCCATGACAGTCCCAATGATTGTGCCCACTTCAATATCTTCATGAACTTCAAACAGGTAGGAGGATCTGCTGAAAACAGGAGGTTCATCTACATCTTCGATAGAGATTTTCACAATTGTAGTGTCTTTGAATGGCCCTAGGTAATAAAAACGTGGATCCACGTGGGTGTTTTCTGCTTCAACCTTTAGAGTGTAAAGTCTCCGGCTCTCATAATCAAGGGGCTGTAGGAAGACACACAGCATTCCATTAAAGAGAGGGCAACTGTACAACATGCTCACTTCAGGTTACATCATGATTTTTAAAGTCCTGGTTGAATTCTGTTGAGTTATTCATTACTTATAAAATTAGAAAGAAGGACAAATAATTACAAAATTTTACATATCACTTAGGATTGAATTTCTACTTTTTATATATTCAATACATAATACTTTGGAACTTAGGAAAATGAGATTTTAAACTTTACAAAAATTGGGCTAGATATTAAAACCTATCTCATAAGGTGATGATTCCTTACAGTAAAATTTAGTGATAGATTATGTATATTTTTTATATGTGTTCATGTGTGTGCTAAGGTGTTTGCTATGTTAAATTTTTCTAAGTGAAAGTCAGTAACTTTTTACAATTTTGGTTGTTTTTTGAAAAATTTATTTTGTCTTTATTCAGCATAATGGGTTCATGATACTTTATTAAACTTTATGAAATTTTGGCAATAAGTTTTCCAGGTTTGCATGAAACCCTCGAGGTAAGAATACTTTATGAATGAGGAAAGAGAGCAATTTCACAGCAATTAAGGTGCATAAAGAAACAAAAAAGCAACTTTAAATATCAATAGAGTTTAACTTTCACAAATAAAGAATTAAGTCCCTCAACTCAGTCTGAAAGGTAAGTTTTAACAGGGAAGACCTTGCTGAATCAGACTTCTCCACTGCTCCTTTCCATTCTGAGAAGCACCAGATTCTCTTTGCATGCCTGCTACTTCCTGACCCTGGAAAACAAGTTGCTTTTCCTTTTGCTGGTCGTTTTGGTTAACAAAGGTGTGTACTTCCTGCCTTGCCAAACACTCTCAGGACAGTTTTCTTATTGAAACCTCAGTGGTTACTTGATGCTTGGCATTTCCTTAGGATTTAAATTTTAATATGCCTTCCCTTTTATAAGATGGCACTGATGCTAAAACAAAAACAAAAAAAATGGTTACCTTTAAATTGTATCACTAAACATATGTTAGCAGAAAAGTTTAATTTATGTAGCAGAAGGGAAAATGTGAACAATTAAATTATGTTCCAATCCATTCTGTCTCTTTTTATTAGCAACTCTAATTATTGCTTCATATAGCTGGATAGCCTACTACTTTTTATGCTTCCAACTATGATGATATATTGCCCTTATTAGCTATTAAACATTTTCTTAAGAAAATAATGTTACTACTGTGGATTTCTATTAACATGACTCAGAAATATAATTACACATATATTAACTTGCCTTTTAAATTTTGTAAAATCTTAAGACCCATGTTTCAATCAACAGAAACACGTCGTCAAAATGTCTAAGAAGCATTTGGCTTCGTATCCTTTTTACTAATGTATTATATGAATCACATTTGAGCATGGTAGTGATATTTCTTTTAATGGATAATGCATGAGTGAATAGTACATAATGAAATCTCAACTCTCTAAACACACAGATGCTTATTCATGCTGAAGCAGTGCACCTTTTTCACAGTTATGATGCCTTCCTGGGTGTCCTTCTCAGTTATAATGTCAAACATATCAGTCCCATCGCCATCAATAATTCGGTATTCTACTTCGGCGTTTTTCCCAGTGTCAGCATCTGTTGCTTTCACACTTCCAACAGCTGTGCCAACTGGGGATGATTCAAGAACCCGAAGATGGATAGTGTCTGCAAAGAATAAGGGGAGGTGGACAAAGAGATTTCTGAACAGAATTTACAGAAGTAAAATGTATACGAAAATACTATAAATCTGAAACTCCACATTGCATGTTGATTAATATGCTGAGTATACCAAATATGGTTAACATTCTATTAAAGTCTAGGAGCAGAAATAATGGAATTTTGAGGGCTTTGGCTTATGAATATTAAAATGAATAGTGAGAGCCAACCTCTAATAGTATCAGGAATACTGGTTTTGAAAATAAGCATGCTGTCTTTTTCATTTGCATAGATTTGCTTTGAGTGTTGATGTGTATCTACATGTGTTTACAGAATCACAACAAATCACAGGTTATGAAGTGACTATTTCTATTTAATTGATTATACTATGTTGTATTTGGTTATTTTCTTCTCTTATTTTAGCTGTAGAAAAAAAATTTACAAAATTCTAATGAAATCAGCCATAACACATACGAATCCTATTTGTATTTGTAACAACAAAAACAATGGATAGTCTATGGCAGAAATATAAAGTTGCCCTACACTGTACTAGAGAAAAAACACTACATTCTGACATACTCTCTTTCCTTCCAGAGCAAAACAAGAATTTATCTAAGCCCTTGGTGTACCTGGCTGTGCTTGTAGCATGAACAACCTCTACTGCTAATGAGATTTATGTTTAGTACCTGGTCATAAAGTACATATTTTTGACAGGTTAATCGACTGGAAGCACAGTTCTGATTACTGCGCCTTCCTGCTCATAAACCTTAAGTAATTCTCCTTAATATACATAATAAAGTCCAGACCTCTTGTCTAGCCATGTTATTGCCTATGTATATCTTTCCTAACATATTTCGTATTTGGCTTTTACTCACTTTTCTGAAAGATTTGCATTAAAGTGGACCTTTCAATTTTCCTTGCCCAAGCTTAATTTCCTACATTATTCTATGTGTTTTTCTCATACTCACATATACAATTCTTCCCAGGTTGCCCTCATATAATTCAAGTGCCATTTGTCAGGACAAAACAACATTTTCAGGGCTAAGTGCTTTGGAATTGGTACTAGGCCAAGGGGTGGGGGCTCAGAAGAAATGAACCTGCTGACAACATGATCTCAGGATTCTAGGCTCTGGAACAGTGAGAAAATAAATTTCCATTTTTTTTTAAAGACACCCAGCCTATAGAACTTTTGTGGCAGACCTAACAATCTAATATATGCATGCACATTCACAGTTTTAACAGTCATTTCCTAGGAGAACATCATTAACATTTTATCCCACCTCCATTGGTCTCAGCCAGTATTTTCCTACATTTTTTTTTCTATCTTTCACTGGTTGAGTTGGTCTGGAAAGCAACTCCATTCATTTCTTGCCTACTGTTTTACTGAGTTTCATGGCCTTTGCTTCCCTTTGGAACACCTAATCCCCATGGCTCCCTAGTTCACTTCCTTCAGGTGCTTGCCCAACTTTCTCAAAAGCATACACCAGTGACCTGAATGAACAAAATCTGATCAAAAGCAGTGCACCTGATCATGCCTCTTATCTCTGCCATTGCTACTTATTTGTGTGTACCAGGAGAACATAAAACCCAACAACCTGTGTGCATTTTCTTGACACAGTATCCCCTTTGTATATTAGAGCCACCTTGTAACTATTTGAATATTAGGTATTGGATAGAAACTTCCTAACTAGTCTACTAACTCCAATGGTTGGACAAATCCAACTGGTTCTTCATTTTCAGTCCACATTGATTTCATTACACCATTTCAAAACATTAATCCTATTAATAATCACACATAGTTTAAAAGTCTGACTGCTCCCATTGTACTTAAGGTAAAATAAAAAATCCATAGGATGATCTTTCATAATTTAGCTTCTCTGTCATTCTCTCCCTTAATTAATACTCTCTAGTAATATCTTTCTCCTTGAAGTTTTCCCAACAAGCTTTTATTTGATTTAATACATTTTCCCTCCTCATGAAAAAAGTCCCCATTTAACTCTCCAGGCAATTGCTTACCCTTCCTTTGATATATGCCTATATCATCATTTTTCTACTACAGAACATTATCAGCTCTAGACTGCTCACTGCAAGAAGTTTTTTTTTAAACATTTAATCTCAAAGAATCAGTACTAACAAATTGATATATTATACTGTAGAAAAAAGTGACCTATCTAAAATGTAAAAAGAATATCACTGAAGTACTGAAAGAATTCACTGTTAAGTGCTTAACTTCTTCATTTGGTTTACAAAGTCCTCCAAATCTGGTCTCTGCTAAAATACTTTTTATATATTTTAATTTCTAGAGCACATATGAAATGCAGCCATGCCAATGTGTTTTCAATTAATTATCAGTTAACCAGACTAAACATTTTGAATGTATGAAATATTTAGCAAAATAAATACAAATAATATGGATGATTTGATTTATATGCAAATCAAAAATAACGGCACCATCTTGACAATACATAATGTTTCTAAGCAGACATGTATTTATTCCAATCTGATCAAGGACTAAATTATCAGGCAGGTGTGAGTAAATTTTAGTAAAACAGCATCTGTTAAATTTTTGGCTATGCCATAAGTTAGACATTAGCACAAAAAGATGAGCTCAATTTTATATGTTCTTGAAAATTTTGAAAGAAAAATAATTAAAATAATCTTTTATTTGGTTCAAATAAGAAACTAAGTTTGAGGGGAAAGCCCTACAAATTTGAAAGAGAAATGAAATGAAATATGGTATAGGGAAAATACTACAAAGAAAAGATAATTTATAAATTTATGTACTTATATAAAATTAAGACAAGTTGAAATAAAATTACTGAATTAAGAACTAAACATTGGAAACTGATATAAATGTAGAACCAAAAAATAAGAGATGGTAAAGTGATACAGAGAATAATGCAGGCTGATAAATATATAAGAAAGAGTTTTAAAACACCAAATATTTTTTTTTATTTTGAAGAATTCACAAAATGATCAAATGTCTAACAACCTTCCTTGGAGAAGGGAGAGAAAAGGCACAATTATTACTGAAGATTTAACAGAAAAGTAATACAGCTGCAGATTATAACAGATTGGAGAATTATAAGACATTGGGAATATTCATATGTTGAGAAAATGAAAGACTTAGGTGTGTAGACCTACGAATAATTAAAAATATATCAACCCCTACTAATGAAGAATTGAAGTATGATTTTAAAATTATCTAACCTTAGGGTTGGAGAGTTGGCTTGGTAGTTATAGCACTTGCCTGGCATGCATAAGTACATGTGTTCAAACCCCAGCACCCACAACTAAGTGTCAGAGCAATGAAAGCCATGTGAAAAAACTCAATAAAAATTGATTCTCTCTCTCTCACTGTGCTTCTCTATTTAAAAAAAAAATTATCTAACCTTCCAGATACAATTAGTTCAAATAGTTTTCAAAGAACATTCATGGAGCAGAAAATTCTTGCCTTATGCAAAATCTTCCAGTGAACAAAAAGTGAAGACTGTTTCCTAATTCATTGTATGAGATTAGTATCATCCTGGTACAGAAACCAGATGGGGTGTCCAGTGTTCATATAGTATTCGTCAAAATTCCAAGTCTACCACATGTAAATGTATTGCATTTAATAAGTTCATTTTCATAGCTTACAATTATACATGTAAAGTTTGGTTTACTACAAATATTGTTTTAATCACTTTCTAGAAATTAAATTCCTTACTTTATCTGAATCCCACCATCTTTTCCCTTAGTCACTCTTCTTAAGAGATCTCATTTTGCTTTTGGTTGTCATGTCTTCTTACTGTCCTCCAGTGTGTGAGAGTTGAGTGTTGGCCTTCCATGCTTTGGACACTTTTCTAGTCAGTTCTTTTAGAATGTCTTTCAACTGGGGTTTGTGTTATATTTTCTCATGCACAGATTTGGGCTGCATACCTTTGTGAGAGACCACAGAAATGCTATGTTCTTCTTGTGTCACATTTTATCAGGAAGGACATGCTGTCAGTTTATCTTAGGATAAACTGATGAAGCTAACCTTGATCACTGGTTAAAGTGTTTCTGCCAGTTTTCTTCATTTTTACTATTTTTTATTCTTTGAAATTGATAGATATAATGGGGGAATACTTAGAGGTTATGCAAGGAATTGTTTCTTCTCAAAACTCTGCATGCTAATGTTTGCATTCATCAAGAATCTTTTCTGAAATAAAACATACTGCTATTTAATCATGGTGGGTTTCTATTTTCTATACTTGGATTCATATTTTTTTGGAATTCTTCTGTTAAGAAAAGCAGGGCTTATCTAACTTATTTTTATTTATTTTACAATTTATTAGTATTGGAGTGAACTCAAGAACATTTTTTTGTGAGTGTATAATCCAATCATAGGGCTATTTATTTTCTGTGAATTCTTCCAGATATGGCCATTGAGTGACCTTTCATGTTGGGTTTGGTGACTTTTAATTACTGTCATTTTGCATACTTCCTTAATTCCTGACATCCCAAGACATTCTATAAGACATTCTGTATTCTTCTTATTTGTTCCCTCCCCAAGACCTGAAATCAACCTGGTTTCCATTTGTTTTGCTAGAAAAATTCCATAAACGTTAAGATATAGTATAGTATTCCAGAATCAAAGAAAGTGTCATACCTGTTTCACATGTGTAAATATATCAAATAGTCGAAAGGAAGATAACCATTTGCATTTGAAATAAAATCTGTGTCTTTAATGTAAGAATTTAATAGTGGTAAGTTATTATCTTTCAGTAAGTTGCCCTTTGAGAACTCAAATATTTGTATACTTTAAAAGGAATTTTGAGTGCTATGATTTATAATACCAATATTTAAGTCTTTCCATATAAAAAGAAGTCTTGTGGAATAATAGAATGAAAGTATTTAAATAGGAACACTATAGCACTAGAACGACCATACATGTCTTTATTTATAAGTTCATCATTGAAAAGTGGTTGCATGGCTTGCTTTTAACTTTTGTTGCTGAAAAAGGACTGGAATTCTGTTCCATCAGCCAGAAACATAATCCCAGTGCCCAAACACTGGTCACTAATACCAGTGTTTTTCCACCCTCATGAACTAAGCCGTTTTGGAGATTTGCAGCTCCTAAATCTGAGGCATTAAAGGAAAAATGAGACTTGGATTTCTTTCTGAGACAGAAAGAGATATCAAATACAAATGGGATCAGGGAACGGTATAATGAAACCAATCAACTTGCTTCTACCAGCCAACATTTAGAGAATTTTGGTCACTGATACAAAAACTTTAATTTCATTGATTAAAGTACATTAAATCTGTGTGGCTTCTGACAACGCAAAGCAGACAATTTAGTGAAGTATTTTAACTGAGAAAACAATTATGTCTGTGGGTTACAGAAACAGAAAAGTATTTTAACATAAAGTAGGTAAAAGAAGACAATTCTCAAATTGAAGAAAAATTAGAACCTAGAGAAGTGAAAAACAGAACCTGCTTTGATCTAAGGATATTTGTCATTTTTACAAAATTGATTTTTATTTTTATGGCCCCATGAAGCATTCAGAACATAGGCCAAGTCCAGGCAATCCTCAGGGTGGTTACTAAAGCAGGAAATAGTATCTATAATAACAGGACCAACAGGCTTTGCATTCAGGTTGAAGGGACCTAGACCCAGGCCACCATTGGCCACATCTTAGATTCATTGTATGGGCCCAGTTAACCCTGGCCATTTATAGTTTACAGATACAGACAGCTTCAACTGCTATAGAAGAGGGATGGTACTGTGGTATCCACAACACACTTCAATAAGAATGTGTGCACACACAAGAAAAGCTCGGCACTCCTGACTCCTGGGAGGATACTTCATGACAGGCTCCCATCCCTTTCTTAAGTGTCTTGTACCAAGGTAAGGGGCATCAATAGCTATGGAAAATGAATTATAGCTCAGTAAATACACAGTTGGAAATGTTTGGTCCATAAGGCCACAGAGGAAGGAAAATGATGGAGGCAATAATTTTAATATATAGAGCACACCAAGTGCTTGTTGGAGAGGTGTGTGTATGTAAACAGATGATCTCACACATGCATAATTTTAATTAAAAATTTTGATGTTCTGTTCCAAAATTTTATAACTTTACAAGTAAATGTTACTATTTTAATGATCTTCAGTTATGAAAATATTTCTAAAATAAGACAATAAAACATAAAATAAATGATGGAGAAATCATTCTTGACTCAAAAAATTCTAAAAATAAAAATGTAGAGGCAGTAACATTTGTACAAATGATGAGAAGATAGTTCTGAATCAATATTAAAACAAAGTGTGTCTAAAGATGCATAAAAACCATCAGTAGCCTGGAAGAAAAAATTGATTGTGCAGAGAAAACAATTTATAGTGCAGTAAACCGGAAAGATAATATAGAAAAAAATAGCAAAATGAAAATTAAGGTCATGTGATATGACATATTTCTATACCTTCTGAGTTAACAAAAATCAAATCTGAAAATGTCAAGTGTTGAAAGTAAGTGGCATAAAAGAAACAAATTTTAGAAACCTGTCAATGGTTGTTAAACTTGGTACAATGACTTGGAGAATGTATTTGTTATTTTTAAGGCTGCTATAAAAATGGACCAAAAACTAAATGACCCACTATATAAGAAATTTATGGTCATGGAGTTCTGGAGGCCAGTAGTCCCACAAAGCTAAGCCTTCCTTCACCCTTCTAAGGGAGAACACTTCCTGTACTCTTGTAACTTTTGGAGTTGGCTGCTGAGCCTTGGTGTTCCTTGGCTTGAGATGCTACTTCGGTGACATATTCATCCTTTCCCTGACCTCCCCTCTGTGGATTTCTGCATGTGTCCTAACTGGCCCTTTCTACAAGAATGCTGTGGGTTATCCCCTTGACTCTGATAATGTCATTTGAACTTGATTCTCTCTATTAAGACCTTCATTTCACATAGGTTCAATTTTGAGGTAAAGGGGACTAGGGCTTTTACGTGTGCATGGATATTTAAGATACATAATTGAAGTGTATAATAGAAAACAATACAAGACTATATATTGTGAAGTTATTAGCATAACTAACAAACATCAGTGTGTATAAGGAAGCAAATACAGAAATGCCACGTAGAATTTTTGTTTTTAAAAGGAATATGAGGAAATGAATCCAATCTAAAGCATGGAAACAAATGTAAACCAGAGTATAATCACACATCCCAACATAATACTGAATTAAAAATTATAAATTTGAGCTAGGAGCCAAAATATGGGTGAAATGAATATGTGGCTCACTGCTAAAGCACTTCCTTACCTGAATGAAGTCCTGGGTTCAAACTACAGCACAGCAAATAATGGAACAAAATACACACACATATACATATATGAATGCATATATGTATACATATATGTATATATAAGATTCAATGCATATGAATATTAGGTACATAATATGAAGTAGGAAAGGTAATTTTCAGAAAATTCTACATTATCTATACATATTACACATATATGTGTATACATATAAATACTATATAAAAGGGATATACACATATATATATATATAAAACCTATATATTCCCCTTTTATATAGTATTATAAATCTATTATGTTAAACTGTGTGTGTGCATGTGCATGCAAGTAAAAGTGGTTTGGCATGCTTGATATAAGGTTAGATACAATAAGCAGATAGTAAAAAAAATCATTGAAGTTAAAAACTAATTGAACTGTTAAGCAGAAGATAAACATTGGGCTGGAGCAGTGGCTCAGCTGTTTCGGTGCTTGCCTGGCAAGCATGAGGACCCAGGTTCAAACCCCAGCACCATGTACACAACTAAGTGTTGGATAAACTAAAGCCATGTGAAAAACTAAATAAAGTTGTTTCTCTCTTTCTTTGTCTCTCTCACTGTCCCTCTCTCTTTAAAAAAAAAAAGAAGAAGAAGATAAACATTATCCAGAGAGAGAATTGGTAAGCTGGAATATGAGAAAAAGGAAGTATACACATTTAAAAACTAACATGCAGTTTTTTTACTGTCTAGAGAACATTTTTTTTCCTTCCCTCCACCAGGCCCCCATCCAGATATATCTATGTAACATTTAGTTTTTAAGTGTTAACAAGAAGGGCATGGACTGAACTATACCAGACCTTTCAGCAGCTACCCTTGATCCTAGAAAACTGTCAAGCATGCCATTAAATTTTGATAATAAATTATTCTGAACGATGAATTCTTACTCCAGTCACCATATCAACCAAGTTAGACTGTCTAACAAAGTTTGTTTTAAATTCAGCCAATTTCTTTTGATCCTTTTAAAAGAATCTGGATGAAGAAATATTCCAGGAAATTAAAGAGCTAAATCAAGATATAGAGGTACATGTGTACATGAGATCCATAATGCTATATCTCCAAAGCAAGAAGCAAAAATGTAAAAAAGGAAAAGGAAAAGGAAGAAAAAGACAAAAAAGAACACAAAAGTGAGAAATGAAAAATTGTGACGTCAGGCTTTGGTGAAGAGAGATTACCCAACTTGGGTTTGAACATTAACCCTGAGGACTGGAGGACTGAAACTTTCTATCTGCCAATTTGAAGCAATGGGAATAGACTATGTAGCTCACTATTACTCCAAGAAGCCAAATAATACTATGCAATCATTTAATTCTGGAAAATTCACAAATATGTATTTATATATAGGAATAAATATAGGTGCACATATATATATATATACATTCATATATTTTATAATGGGAAATAAAAAAACAACAAAAATATGTCTTGCAATGAGTTGTAGCTATAAATTTAGGTGAGCTAAAAAGAGTAACACTTTAAAGTTGTTTTCTGTGAGGAGTTGAGCTGTGAGTGAGGAAAAATGGGAAGGGTGGTATATATTATATATTATACATACATTTGTGCATTCAAAATGTCATTGAATATTATTTTCAGAAATTGAATATAAAATTTTTCTTTATGATGTTAGAAATAATTATTGTAGCAAAATACTATAGCATAAAATATTAATATAGAAATAGAGAAGGAGAGCTATTTCTTTGTTTCACTAGCTTTGTTGTCATATATTTCACAGTATTTAGTCTCCGAGAGTTTTTGTTTCACTTTTTAATTTTAGCTTGGTCTTCTTTGAGATTGCTTAATCTGTATTATTAGGCACATGATAGATTCTAAAAGTTGTTTTGCTTTGAACTTGCCATTATAGCTCTAGTCAAGTATCAAAATTATTTATCATTTCATTTAATTTCTTGATTTGTATAGAGACAATATCCATTACATAGTGTTTTTCATTTTGATTAGAGTGTTACCTGTATTAATTTCTAGTACCTTTTGAAACTTTAACAGGATATTGACCATACTCCACTGGTTCATACTTTAAAGAACCTTAATTTTAGAACTTTTTTAATATAATTGCATTGATGAACTATCAGTTGCCTTCCTCAGTAATTTGTTGAAAAATATGTGTGCACATGTGTAAATATATATATATATATATATATATATATATATATATATATAAATATATATATATATATTTCCTAAGATAGTAACTAAAAGATTTTCAAGGTGTTCTACACTTTTATGAAAAATCACAATTGATATGGAGCCTTCATCAAAATACAGTTGCTCTTTTGTCAAATAATCCAAATAGTTTTATTAAATATACATATTTGCACACACATGTCACAACAGGTTTTATTATATGTTGATTTCAGTAGTTTATTTATTGAAAATGTTTTTATTCAGGGCCCTACCTGTATACTTTGATAATGCTTTTTTAAGAAATATATTTATGCTCAGAAATCATTTCTAGGGCAAGATGTGTTGGTTCTACTTCAAAACTAAAAAGTGTGTCTCTGTGTTTTAAATGCAAGGAATAATGATTTATTTTCACCATTTATTTGCAAATCCTGTGTGTTGAATACAAGTATCTCGGTTTGCCGGAGCTCACTGAAATTGCTCTATTTGAGAGCTAGCCTGTTTTCCCTACAAAGGTGTTTACCATGCAGCAAAAGGAGAATTGGAAAGGGGGCAAATATTGCTACTTACACACCAACTGAGGCAAAGGAGCACCTGTCACCCGTCCTAGGTTTAATTTTTCCTTAAAGACAGCTATTTGCATGCTCCTTATTTTTTATCTTACAGTTGATGGATCTTTAATTATGTGGTATGCTTTCCTATCAAATCCAATTTATAGTTGTTTTAAATTCATTCTCAGGTGTCAGATTGAATCATCTGCTTGTCTTTTAAAGCTCAGGGCAGATAAATAATTCTTCCTGGTGAGTATGTTCTGTTTGGCTATTGAAGCCACCAAGGCAGGAATGTGAGGAAGGAGGTAATTGCCATTTCTGCAAAGCATACAAAGAATTGTAATAACAAGTAAAAATCTAGACAGTAATAATGTAAACAAGGCTTCCCAAGGACTAGAGAAAATATATGTCAACTTAAACATTCTTTTGCACAGCACCTCAACTGTCATTATTAAAGGTTTCAAATGGTTTTGACGTTTTTAATTTTTTTTTTTTTGGTAGTTGAGTTTGATATTCCTGGTCACTTTTTCTAATATACATATGAACAGTAGGCCTTTTTCACTAGAATATTAAAGCACATCAGACTTGTGCACTAGAACTGATCATGGACAGTTCAGTGTGGGTAAGAGACATTGGAGGGAAGACAAATCAGGAAGAGTAAGAAATGCCATAAAGGGACTTCTTTAAGACCTTCACAAGAGAAGCCAGGAAATCAGCTGGGAGGAAAGCCAGGCAAATTCTCACCCCCAGGTTTTGAACTTAGCAACAAATAGCTATTGTTTTATTTTGTTGATTAAAAAATAATAAGGTTCAAAGAGATGTAATATTTCGTTTTTTCTTTGTTCCCTGACCTTGTTGCTATTCACATTTACATAAGAGTATTCTGCTCTTTCAGATTTGAGACAAAAAAGCTCCACAAATGTGAATCAACAAAATAATTTAACATTAGTTTAATTTTTTATTTGCTTTGTGTGTAATCTTCTTGTAACATCTCTGTGCTGCATAATAATCTCAAACAATACTTGCTTTAAGAAAAACGACACAATTATGCATGTTTATAAACCATTGCATTGTATAATGCTTAAAAGATGTTTTTTAATGAGCTTAACAGGAAGAAATTAAAAACAAGATAAAGCTCCTTGGAGGCAACTGCAGAGTAGTTAAGGAAATTACGCAATGCTAAATGGGCGTTTAGGAGAAAGCAGAGGAGAGTTGAAAGTCACACTAGAGACTGACAAATGCTAAGACTTTGGAATTGAAGACTCTTATCAGAGGAGAAAGAGAAACCTATATTGGAGAACACTGGAGACCTGATCACAAACTTAGCTTTGGGCGTTTCAGTTAAATTAGAGCAGGAAGAGATTCTGCAAATATCTGTTTCCTGTTTATGCCACTGAAGGAAACAACATGAGAAAGCTTTTAGATAAGCTGCCATTGATCCCCATGGTCTTTGGAATCTGTGTTGATACATTGCTGGAAATTGTCTCCAAGTTAATTGATATCAACAGTTATATAGAATTGCAATGTGTAGAAACAATAAAAATTATATAGGATTGGGGGAGGTTATGATAAACCTTAAGTTAATGAATATACTAATGACGCCGTCTCTTTACAATGTGTCTCACCTGGAATTTTAAAAGTATTAAAAACTAGGCCCTTTAACAACAGCCTAATTGACTCTAAACATAGTTGCATACCTTGTTCTTTAAATCTATTTTTCTCTACTTATATGTACCCTGGGGTATTGTCCAGGTTTGCTCTGGAGGACACCACAATATAGAGGGAGGCTGATGTCATTATGCAAAATACCAGTTGATTAGGTCACATTTCCGCTGGAATAACTAAAGCATTCTTGGTGGAATTTTGTATAATTTTTATATACGTAATTCTTCTGGGAGACTTCTATTATTTCATCACACGTGGAACTATTTAGCCAAAATCATGCATGTCTGTGTTCATTTGTACTTCATGTACCCTGGGTTGGCATTTTTCACTAGCTACAGATATTTACAACCCATTATCTTTCTTCAGCTCTCTCAATGCAAAATGTTCAAACTAATTGAAATCTTTGTCTTTCTCCTCAAACTCTTCTGGTAGAAAGCTTGAAAGTATCTTTTTATTGATATTTTTACCTTTTATCCCACAAATCTTTTATCGACCTGGTTCCTAAGTCCTGTGGATCACCTTCTTAAATACACCTTAATCTCAAATCCCTCCTCTGCTCAGCAGTAGCTCAGACTCTCATCAATTTTTGCTCTTCCTGTCCAAGTAGTGTGCTTCATTGCTACCAGAACAATTGGTCAGAATGAATAACCGTGCCTGATGCTCTGAAAAGAATAAGGATTTCCTCGATAATATATGCAGCACTTTATCTTTATGCCCAGCCCCCTCATGATGCTGACACTATTATGCTCCAAAGCCTCAGTTCCGGCCATGCAGAATCACTCACCTTTCACTGAACACCAACTCTGTCCATTCTGTTCTCCCTAACAAGAAAACAAAACAAAGCAAGATGCTCTTTCCCACAGAACAACTTGCTTTTGTGTCTGAAAAGCTTTTGTTGATTTTGGAAGGGGTTTTAAATAATTTTCTCTTTACTGACGTCTTTACGTCTGAAAGGGTGCATCATTTTGTGATATAGTCTTTGGCTATTGTTGCACTGATTTATTGGATGATTCTTTACTTACATGCTTATACATGTTTTCATATATATGGTATATATACTTGTATATATATACATAACAGATACATATGTGCCCAATATATGTGTGCAAAAGCAGCAAGAGTGAGTGTAAGATAAACTACAAAGTAGCATCATAAAGAGTCTACATGTGTGGGAGAGGAGAGAGAGAGAAAATGCAGATTATTGTGAGTATGTCCTATTTCTTATTTCTTGCTTTAAGATTGTCATAATTTCTTATGATTTCTTAGCATAGTTCTTGATGCACACTAGAAATTTAATCAATGTTTATTAAATCAACAATTACTTAATAATATCTCTGTGTAAGTCTTAAAAACTGCAGGCACTGGAGCCAAGAGGGAAAAAATCTAATATGTGACGGTAATTTAATGGTCAGAGGAAAAATCACACTATGTCTAACCAAATAAATTATAGAACAGTGCTTTGAAACATAAGTATATTTAGTTTTTCTAGATAATAAGCAGAGGGGAAAAGAGACATTTTACATTTCATTTCCTTCTTTTTGAAGCTGAAGCACCTTCCTTGGGACATACCTGACAGTTGCTCTAGTTGAAAAGTGCTTGCTAACTTTAAAATATGCAGATAAGCCTGGGGCCTACACTATCTTTGGATCCCCAGTAGAGGGGAGGTTGACTCTGTTTACAAAGAGAAGATCAGCAGTTATTAAATCAATTCTCTCTTGTACTAGACAGGGATTATGGTAGTCTCCTAGCTCCCTGAAAGTACATGTCATAAATTCCTATGTATATAATGTAAAATTTCCTTGAAATACCTTGTGTAGTGAAGAATTGTTTATCTATCTGCCCAAACGGTATCAGGAATCCAGGAAAAGGGCCAGTCATGTTTGGTCCTTAAGTATCACAGAAGCACCAACCAATCAAGGTATGATTTCCTGCTCTTGTATAAAGAGTCATAGACGTTTAAAGAATTTAGCGCATCCTGGCTAAAGCTGACCCCATAATCTATATGTGAGAAGTGAATAATGGAATTAACTAAAAGTGACAATTTTGTGGGTCTTCAACCTGCCTTCTGTGTCCCAACTGTATAATTTTCAACAAGTGACATTGGCTTTTTAGGGAACAGACAGATGTGAATGGTAGAAACATGAGCTTAGAATAATTCTGTAAAATGGGCCCACTCTGCTGAACCCCTCATGCTTTCTTTTCCAAGAAACAATTACCCTGCAGCCCTGCCTGACCTAAGTGGACAAGCTATGTCACTGTCCTCAGCAAACTACCTACTATCTGCAGGAGAAATGCAGGCCTGAAATCAAGTCCAGAAGAGGAACCCAGGTTACCCTGGAAGGGGAGACTTTTGTGACCAGATCCAGAAACTCAGGGACATAAGAATACTTCCTCCTAACCAGAAAAATATATAAAAAATTATGGTTAAGAATCCAAATAGAAAAGGTAAGCATGAATGAAGGTGACCTAGAGTTGAAAGTCTGATGTCATTCTTCTGTCTGTCAGAAGTCAAGAGGTGGACCTGAATGGGGCATGGAGACGTTTCTGGAATCTCTGATAAAGCTAGAGTGTAGGAGAAGCAAGGTGTCCCTCTCCTCTCTGAAAGGACCCTCTCGCTCCCTTGCAAGTATCCCCACTTATAATTTTTCTTGAGAAAAAATTTCCTGTGAGAAATTATGCACTAATTTTCAGAACAATCAGTAACCAAATGGTGGAGAACAATTGCTTTTTATTTCTATTCTCAATAATTCATAGTGAACATATAACAGACAGCAACAAATTCACTCTTCTGAGTTAATTTTGAGTGTACTAGGCATAGACTTAATTATGTATATACCTAATATCCCACAAATGAGGGTCTCTTAACCATTCAGTGCATGATTTTTATTTTGGTGGGTTCCAGTTACTAGGGATTGAACCCATAGGCACTTAACCCCTGAGCCACATTCCAGCCCTTTTTTAATTTTATTTTGAGACAGGCTCTTGCTATATTGCTTAGGGCCTCACTAAGTTGCTGAGCCTGCTTTGAACTTGCGATACTCCTGCCTCAGCCTCCAGAATAGCTGGGATTACAGGCAAAACCACCACACCTGGCTCAGTGCATGATTTTCTGTTTGCAATTTTTAAAATTTCCCCCTCATAAAATCTCAGCTAAGCTGATATGACATACATTTACTTGTTATTGGTTTGTGATTTCTCAGCCTAAATTGTGTGAGAAAAGGTCTGCAAGCCCTGATAGGTAGACAAGTGCACGGTTATTTGAGGATCAGCATCCATCTTTAAGCAGAAGGTGAAGTTATCAGCTCGTGTTGTATTTTGTCCTAGTAATGTGTGTAGAGCTGTGGTCTTTTAAAATTGTTCCAGGGTTTACAGCCCATTTGTGGGTCAGGTCTGTACATTTTGCCTGAGTTTCAGATGGTAGTCTCATGTGCTGACTCTTGAGTCCTAGTGCTATCCTGTCACTTTCAGTTTATTCTAAAACTGGAGTCAAGTCCTAGACACGAACTATGTGGATGGAAACCTGATCACCTGATTAAATATTTTGCAAAATTTTTTTTTCTCTAGAACTGGACCTTCCTTTCTGATGCTTTTATTTGGTTTTGTTTTTATTTGCTTGAATATTGAGAGTTGTATCCTACAACTTTTCTCTACAGTTTTAAAACAAGGATGCTGGAAGTAGACTGCTCTGGATGGATGCAATATCCCTTACACATCGATTCTGGACTCAATATTGTATTTCTAAAGAATGATTTTTATTAAAAAACAATAAAAGTCCATTTAGACAACAAATTCTGTTCTCCCAGTTGCTTTTGCCAAGGCATTTTCTTACATGGTTTCCTATAAAGCCTAATTTGTTTTCATGATTTTAGGGAATTCATATAGAAAATGAAAAAAAAATAGGGTGGACAGACCTAAAATATTTAAATGGGAATGCCAAACAGATAAATTTAAGCTATGGACATATAACATTTTTCTAACATAAGCAGAATGAAACAGCAACACTGAAGGAACACTGAATATTTGAATAGTTGCAGGACAGGAAAATTTGTCCTGTAGTTCTCATAGAAGTGTTAACTGGTTATTTATGAGACAACTGCACTCAAATTATTGTATATCTCGAGGTGATATATCCCTCTAGGTTCAAGGTGTTTTTATTTAATATTTGATCATATATGAATGGCATCTTGGCATCAGTGCAAAAAATAAAATAAAAAAACAGAAGAAAAACATAAACAAAACAAACAAACAAAAATAAGAAGCCTGAGATATAATCCTTGAAAAATAAAGAGGAAATTCATATATGCTACAAGAACTACTGAAACAATTTAATTTATGTGATTTTATTATTTGCAACACTAGGAGTACTTTATATATGGAACTAAAGTCCAGGGAAATCAAATTGCCTGTCACATTTTATTTATTTTTAGATTTTTAAATTATTCAGGCAACTTTAGAAAACTATTTTTAGTTGCAAGAATGTATGATTTCACTTGTTCTTCAATTTAGCATATTTAAATTTTTCAGTCTAGACATTATTGATATACTGGCCTAAATAATTCTGTCCTTCAAAGTGTAAGAATTAGCAGCATCCCAGCATCCATCCACTAGATGTCAGTAGGATCCACCAGGTAACACAAAAAAGTTTTAATACTTTGCCAATTGACATCTGGCAGATAAAATGTCCCTTAACTGGAAACCATTCTTATAGATCCACACAATAAAATAAACTTAAGAATGTGTCAGAACATCTGAGCTTTGCTTGTGTCCCTGTCCCCTCCAAATGTCAGAGATGGTTATGCAGCATATGAGACATATTAAACTCAACCATTCAACTTTAGTGAAAATTTACATTATCACTCTACTTTTATAATATTCAATGATGATAATACTAGACCAACACTTGCACAAAACAATGCTGTTGGACACAAATAAACTGTCAGCCAATGAGTCAATATTTCATAGAAATTTAATTAGATAGCCTTATATCAGGTCACACAGTATATAAGACTATCCAGTTTTACTGATGACAGTGAAAACAGAAAGATCAGATTATTTGAACCAGGTGAAAATGCTACTAAAAGTTTGAAATCACAGAGTTTCAGGCAGGTGGACCACAGGATCCTCTCCTAAGCTATCTAATAAGGCAGATTCTAGCCACATCCCTCAACCTCCAGTGCCTTGGACTGAAAATGTAGCTCATCTGAATTGAGATTTGATGACAATGGAACATATTTGAACCAAGTATAAGGTTTAGAAGGGAGGGGAGTGGGGAATATTAAGTTGTACATGATGACATATATAAAACATAATATTGGGTTAAAAAACTAACTAAATAGCAGAAAGATCAGCAGAATAGAGGAAAAGGAACAAGAGATGGAGTAGGGGAGGGAAAGGGGAAATGCTGGGGACTGAATTTGAACAGATTATATTTTATCCTTTTCTAATTATGTCAAAATGAATCCTACTGTTAGGTATAACTAAAAAGATCTAATTAAAAAATGCATAGTTAAAAATAAATGTCTCTTGTCTTTCTTCATTTTTTAAAATATGGCTGATAGAAAATTTAAATATACACATTGAAAACTTTTTTTGGCTTGCATTATATTTCTAATAGACAGCATTGGTTTGCTCCCTGTATTGTGAGCCCTTAGCTCCCAAGTTAGTATGAGATTTCTATGATACCTAATATATGAAAGTCTACAGAAAGAGATCTAACCTGGCATATCTAATGAACTATTAGAAAACAAAAACAAGTTTCTTGAATGTTAGATGCCTGAGGCTATCAAATTCCATTCTAGTTGCCGTGGCTAAGTATTTCCACCAGTCAGATATGTTTGCAAATATTCCTAATATAAAAAATAATTTAGACAATAAAAATCCACAAATTATGTTTCTTTCCATAAATTTTAAAACGATGAGACAGGATACAGGATGTGCTGAAATCTCTTCAAAGTTATTGTGCTGTACATGTAGAATCGGACATGGATGTGAACACGTGTCTGTCACAACCAGCACTTTAGCCTTAATGTCTTTAACCATTCATTGTCTTCTCTTTTGTAGAATGGAGATCATAATCCTGGTCAGAATGAGCTGTTATGATTAAATAATGTAGGCCAATAAAGATCCTGGTGTAGTGTCCCAGAAAGATACCATTCAGAAAATGACAGTTATGCTGCTGTTTCTTCTTTTTATTATTATTAGTATAATAATAACAGTGCCACTAATAATATATCAGGGTTGGTTTGATATGCTTAAGAAATGACAATAAAAATTTTAAGTTAACACAAGGAAATACTTATTAAATGAATGAATAAAGGAGTCATAACAAATGAAAACAAAGTGAATTTTCCTCAAGCATTATGGCCTATAAAATGTGCTGTTTTTTTATTTGATTGGAATCTATTAATTTGTTTATCAAATGTGCCGTTAGTGAATGGAATGCATTTTATACTACTGAGAATTTAAAATATACTACTACTCTAAACAGTTATTACCTACTGATAAAGTACTTTTTTTTCAAGAATACTTTTGCTCATTGTGGATTATGCAATTAATTAGTTATGGTTTATTCTCCCCAATTTGCATGTTCATTCTCCCAGTAATAGGCTCAAGATAAGAGGTGGTCAGGAATACATATGAAATCTGAAATGTGTTTTATTTATTTTTAAATTTAATTCATATTAATTATACAGGATGCTGGATTTCATTACAGCATGCTCATACAAATAATTAAGTCAGAATTTATCAATTTCACTCCCCAATACCTTGCCCACCCTCTTCTCTTCCAACACTCAGTACCCCTTTCCACCCTAATGGTCTTCATTCTTTTTTCATGGCATCTCTATTTTTCCTATTATGAAATTTCTTTCAAATTGTGTGTATCTTTAAACCTGTTTCAAGGAACTATATTGTTTATTATTGGTTTTATTTTCCTTGCCAAATGAGAAAGGTAAGACGGAGCTGAAACCTGATTTCTTGAAAAGGGAGTGGATGCCTTCTTCTTTGTCCTAAGGCTCAACCCTGGTTGCTGTAAGCATGTATACCAGACACCCAGCAAACCAACCACCATGGATGGGCACACACGTATGCAACTTGTCTGCTCCAGAGGAGTCTAGCTCAACCTTACATTCCTTCACATACGTAATTTCAAGCAACATAACAAAACACACCACTAATCAAATTTAAATAGCAAACTTAGAAAAAATAAAAATAATTTTAACTAACCACAACAACACAGTAAATACAACATGGTAAATTCTTTTCTTTCTTTCTTTCTTTTTTTTAAGACACAAGGACGGAGTGGGAGAGAAAAAGGAAAGAAAGAATTTCAAGTCCTTGCATATGCCAGGCAAGCAATCCAACCACTGAGCCACCACTCCAGCCCAAAACAGTAAATTCTTAAATAATAATTCATTCTGAGTAATAATCTTTAAAAGATATAAATGTCACAAAAGCTACTGCATTTTACATTTTAATATTTTATCATGAAGATATTTAAACCAACACACTAACTAAAACTGGGGATCGATTTAGAGATTAGCTACTCAGCAGATTATGAGGAAATAGATCATACTAGAATCTGTTTTATATGCTATTCTAAACAACTTTAAATTCCTTCTTGAAGTACAGAATCTTTCAGAAGAGAAAGAAATTAATTTAGCCTTGGGAGTATCCACTGAGATTCAAGATCATTCTCTCCAGATACAATTAGACACGTAGTGAGCCAAATTTGTATAAGAAGAACAAGTATGTGCATTATAAGCTAATGGTTCTTAATATATTTTTCAGTTATTTTGAGAATTTGAAGAGTTAACTTCAAATATATACCTATACATAACATATTATACTGTAATATATGTATATAAAATGTATACATGTATATGTAGAATATTTTGGTCTAATTGCCACTATATACACAATAATAGGACTTTTTGTGTGAACTCAGGATTTTTCTATACAGCATTCTTTGGTAAAGTTTATAATTTGTCAAATTATATTTTGTATTGTAAAGATTTACTTTCAAGCTAGGGTTATTTTTATTAAATTGTAAATAGAGGCAAATAAATTTATTGGTAACTTTTCTTTCCAAAAATACCCAACATTGTCTTTTCCTAACTAAAATAAATGATACTTAAAACAATGTATACATATGAAGAAGTATGGGAACCATATCTCTTGTCTCTGAACGAAATATGCCCAAAAATTTAATTTAATTTTAATAACAGTGAATATATCAACATATAAAAATTTAGTTTATTTGGGCAGCACATTTTAATGCGTTATAAATTAAATTGATAGTTCCATTTTTCTTTCTTCTTCCTTTATTTATTATTTAAAACTTCTGTACTTCAGAATGAACACAGATGACCATTAGAGGCCACTTACTTTGGGGGAAGCGAGGTGGATTGTCATTGACGTCCGTCAGCGTGATATTCACTGTGGTGGTCCCAGACAAACCTCCCATCTGGCCACCCATGTCTTTGGCTTGGATGACCACTTGGTATTGTTCCCTGTTTTCTCTGTTCATGTTTGGTAATGCAGTTCTGATGATACCTTGAAGAAAATACATATTTTCATTATTCTCACTGGGTTACCAGTTACTATCTCATAAAGCCTACAAGTACTATTTTTAAACTAGTGAATTTTTTAAAGATAAACTATATTTTTGCTATTGATTGTTGCCTAATAATTGAAAAAATGATTCCATGTACCCATTATAGTTTGTGTTGTTTCCCTATTTTCTACCAATTCCATATTTACTTTAGAGTGATCTGAACCCATGTGTAAAACCACCAAAACAGTTGTATTTCCATTAGCACATTCATTTTTTTTAACTTTGTTTTGCCATCCTTAAGTGTGCATTCTCACTTTTTGAGTACTAATGCTTTGTACTTGTCCTATCATCTTTCTACTAATAAAGATTATAAAGATGGTTAAATTAACAAACACTGATTCAGTTTTCCTGACCTGTTTCCGGCTCCACAGAGAAATAGGGCTGCCCTTGAAGTATGCTGTAAATGACTCTGGCACTGTTCCCATAGGAAGGGTCGTCGGCATCTGTAGCTGTGACTTGCACCACAGAAGTACCTGAAGTATCCAAACTCAGCTTAGTTCTGCACAGTACCAGAAGGAGGAGCAAAAGCACTGGTTTTCATGGAAGACTTCAGTGATTTTTGGCTTTCATAATGACCTCTTAAAGAAATTTTACATACAACTTGGATGAAAATCAAATGTGTGTGTGTGAATTTCATGAACTATTAATATAAAGTTCATAATATTTATAAGAGCTATATAGTATGATGGTATTTATATACTGTTACTAAAGTTCAACTTTAAGTTCACATAATATTTATTTAAACAACAGGTATATTTTTATGCATGAAATAGATAATGCTACAATGTTTCCAAATACTATAAGTATATTCACTTTACAAATGCTCAGCTTTGATAATCAAATTCATTTCCACGTAATAGATTTATTTTGTATAAAGGGCATATCTAATCACAAAGGATTAAGTATGTTCTTCACCCCACACCCTGTGCTAATTAACTCCAAAAATAATTAACATCTGATCTAGAACACAATTTTATGAATAGATTGAATTCTAAACTTAGAAACAATCCAAGATGATCCTAAGTTTCATGAACTACTAAAATCTAATAAAGTTCATGGTATGTATAAGGGCTTTATAATAAGGTGATAATCAAAAGTACTTGGGATTTAGTGAAGCAAACATTAAATAACAATCCCAGAACAAATTTTTTTGAGAAATGCAGTTTGAAATTTTGCTATTATTTAAATTGTTACAAGTAAAAAAAGACCAGTCATTCAACCAGTTTAAACAAATTCACATGCATTTGAAGTGTATACTTGTATTAAATCCAAATGTGTACCTCTCTAAAAATTTATCAGAATTTTCTGATGCTTTTAAATTTTTGTCAATCTCTATCAAATTATAAAAGATAATATTAGCATGATTTTCCTACAATTATATTTAACTTTACTTACACTGAAAAGAGAAGCACCATTTTCTTAGATACTTTTATATTTTTTACACTTTCTTTTATAAGTTCCACTATTCAACTTTGTAATTCTGTCACAGTAAATGATTAACTGTGGATTTTCACCTGATTTATTTCAATATGAGAGTTAAACCAGCAGAGTTTTACACAAATGCATATTTATATTTATATGTATATATTTTATACATTTATATTTTATATATGTATATTTAATATTTATGTATATTATATATACATACACATATATGTGGTTATAAGGAAAGAATGTCTCAATACATAGTAAGAAATGAATCAGTAATTGAATTCCATCATTTGGTATACACAGATAATCTAAAACTCTTTTGATAAGTCATAACTAAAATACATGGATAAGATTCTACATTATGTCAATAGTACTTTGTGTGTGTGTTGTGGGTGCACTGAGATTGAACCCAGGGCCTTGTGCATGCTAGCCAAGCACTCTACCACTGAGCCATAAACTGAATCCTGTTTATTTATTCTGCAACAGATTCTCAGTGCTTTGCCCAGGCCGGCCTCAAGCTTAGAATCCTCCTGCCTTCACCTCACTTCATGTGAGTCACTACACATGGCAATATTATTCTTAATATATCTGGAGTTTCTGCATTCAGGACTCAGCTATCCGGGGTTTGAAAAACAAAATTTTTTAAATGTATGGCTACTGAACATGAGCAGATTTTTTCCCTATAACTTTCTCTAAATAATGTGGTATAATTACTATTTACATAGTATTTTCATTGCATTAGGTATTATAAATAATCTAGGTATGATTTAAATACATGTAGGGATGTGCATTCATTATATGCAAATACTAAGCCATTTTAAATGAGGAAACTGAGCATTCAAGAATTTTGGTATATGTGGATAGCCCTGAACCAGTTCTTTGTAGAAAATAAGAGATGACAAACAAAACATATAATATATTTGGGGACAGGACTTTACTCAACTTTACCCAAATCTGTGTAATAAAAATTAATATTTTCATAGTTTTCTATTGAAGATTGATGGTGTTTTCTTGATTTTTTGGTAGATCTATGTCTCTATTTTAAAGATTTAAAAATCCACAGGAACTGTAAAATGCATCAATCTTTTTTTCACAGATTATTCCCTAAATAAAATAATATTAAATATGTAATGTTAACAAGGAGTAAAAAGTTCATTTAATTCATGCTAATATTTTAAGAAATTTTTGAAATTTTTCATATTTTGCATACCTTCACAAATGTAGTAAATAAACTTACCTACAACAGACATTTCAGGAACACTAGCTGTATAAATTTCTTCTGGAAATGTTGGTTCATTGTCATTGATATCGTGGATTTTAATCACAAATTCAGACTCTGGCTCTACTGGCCGCAGAGTTCTTCTGTTAATCGCTTGCGCACGTAGAGTATAAAAGGCCTTTTCCTCCCTATCAATTCTTCTTGTGGCATGAATATCACCTGTTTTTTCATCAATAATAAAAAGAGTACCAGCTCCATCTCCAGATAAAATATATTTGAGTGATCCATCTCCTTTATCTTGGTCTGAATGAAGCTAGGGGAAATAAAAATGAGCATATCCATGATAATGTCTAAAGGTGCATAATACTGAAAGAATTCAAAGAAGGTCCTTCAAATCCCGTCACTGAATAATGGGGTCAGTAATCTTAGTTCTTGAAATGAAAGTTGAATAAGTTTGATCGTACTCATTTATATACTTGAAGCTCTAGGAATAGTCTTTTATGTGCCACTGTGATTTTTATTCTAAACGGGAAAAAATAATAAACCAAATGCCTTCTTCCCTTTACCTGGTAAATAACCATTCTAATGGGCAAATAAATCTGATACAGACATCAGCCATCAGTCTTGATATGTTGTTGAAAGCATAGTTCTCTCATCTTTCTCTATATGGAAAGCCTTTAACTCTCATACTATGCAGGGAATTCACCTTATATAATCTTATTAGTACTTATTATATTTCTGCTGGGTAATTAATGATATTTTAGGATCAGTAAGATAGACAAAGCTGAAAATAGCATAGTTTCTACTTTAGGAAAAACATACATCATTTTTTCAGTTCAAAAAAAAAAACCAATGACTACCTCATAAATGTGTACAGGTTTCATAAGAAGATTCCATAGAAATCTGCATAAAACATGCAATATATATATTTGTTACAAATCAAATTTAAAGCCTATTTGATCCCTAGAACTGCACAAAAAAAATACACTATAAAACAAAATAAATTTTAGCCTCCTGCCCTGTCTAATCTATCTTCTTTAAATCCTTAAATGACAAGACAATCCAAGGCAACTCTTTTTCTTGCTCCCTTGTCTGTGCCCAAACAAAACCATATGAATTCATCTCATCAAAGAGCTTTGCATGTGTCCATGTGGACATCTCAGTCCAGGCATATGTCATCACAGTGCAAAGACTAACCCAGGAGCCAGGGTTTCATGGGCAAATTCTAGTTACACTGCTTTTCAACAGATGCCCCACACATAAAGCCTGATCTCAGGCTTAGGGATGCAGTAACCAGTGAGTGTGTTTGGTCTTTCGGAGACTGACCTGTAGAAGATACCCTCCCAGGACCTAGAAGCAAGGTCATGGATGTTTGAGCATGGAGTAACATGTCCCTAGTGCCTTATGGATATTATTGTAATGGGTACGCATTCTAGATGGATATAGCTCCTGCTTCCTTTGGGTTTGTATCATTAAGGGAGGAGGTTGGCCATAGGAAGAATGGAGTTTGGCTTTGAAAAACACAAGGGTCCTTAGCTTTTCTTCAGTTATAGCACTCAATCGATAAGCAGTTTTATGTTAGGATCAAAGGTTTATTATTTGCAATAAAATACTGCACTTCAAAATTTTATTATTTAAGATATATTTAATAAATTGTAGATTTTACTTAATTTCTTGTAACTATTTTCACTGTGTCAACAAAAGCAATTTATTTTTTAATGTTTAGCAGTAATTTGCACTTAGCCATCAACTCTGGAGAAATGTCTATTTCTCTAACTTCAGGATAGAATGAGTTCATTCTTATAAATATAACAGATGGAAGAAAACTCAAAATGCTTATCCACTTTAGAGAAAAAGATAAAGAATTCAGATAACAAAATTTTAAATACATTTTTAGCTATTTCTAAACAGTAAAATCACAGTGGAAAATTCAGGAAATATCTGCTTTTAACTGAAAAGCTCTCAGAAGTAACATATGATTGTGTTGTCCAGGGAACCACTCTCAAAAAGTCACAAGATTGATGCTTTTTAGTAATTTAAAATGCACATAGTCACTGGGAAACTTTCCAATTATATGCATGTGAAACACAGTGGCAATTTTCCAAATGGCAGATATTAGCATTGCATATTTCTTATTCTCTCTGGAAATCAAAATAATTCAAGAAAAAAGTATTGGCATTATCAATCACTTGAATAGAGAACTTTCTGGTTTGTAGTAGATACTTCTGATGTTTATGCTCTATTCATTCATCAATTTTAATTGAGAAATACTTGTTTATCATCAGAAAAGTCAGGTATATCTAAAAGCAAATCAACAATTTTATTCTAGTTCAATGAAGGAAGGTATGTAATAGAAATTCACACGATAGCCACCAACTATTCTACAGGAATAAAGTAGGATTTGTTAAATATATGACACCTAAACTACTCAATAAAGAATGAGCAGGGGTTTGAAATGGGAATCCTTTTACATGTTACAAATTTTATATTTTAGAACAGTGGATGAATATAGAACATAGATTTCTGGTAAAGAAGGATATAAAGTGAGACAGAAATCATTAAAATCTATTCAACTATTCTAATCAGTTAAGCATGTTAAAAAAGCTGATCATATGGTAAGGTATTAATTTTTATAATGCTGAATTTTGGAGCATAAATCACAGCAGGATTTTTACTTTCACTTATACTACAGAGAGTGAAAATTAAATCTTGTAATTGGATCACATACTGTGGGAGTTTCCATTGGATTAGAAAATTGAACTTGGTAGCAGGGAATCAGAAAGATGATGGCAGTTAATTGAGACCGGCATTAAGGTTCAGAAAAATGAAAGGATGTCTACTTTCTCCAAAAGGAATATAATTAAGAGAAGCAAATGAAACCTATATATTGATGTTTTAGTGTTAAGAAGCTAGACATAATGAACATTTTCAACTATTTGATCTTGAATTAATGATAATTTTCATTTAAAGAAAACTTTGCTTATAGAGGGAAACAACTAACTTTTGAAATAAGAATAAAAATTAAACTGGATGTGCTGATGCATAGCTGTAATCTCAACTACTCTGGAGGTTGAGGCATGAGGATTTATGAATTGAGGCTACCCTCAGCTACATACTGACAACCTGGCTCAAAATAAAAATTAATAAAAGGGTTGGGGATGAAAATGATCATAGAGTGCCCCTGGATTAAATCTCCAATACCACAAGAAAAGAAAGGAAGGTAGAGAAGAAAAAGAAAAAAGAATCAAAATGATCATATTTGCCATCTTGACATTAGCCTGTGTTTAATGAAAAGAGGTTCTTAAAAAATATTTGATAAATGGATAAGTAAAGGAGAAAAACAGACATCTGCCAGACTAAATGAGTCAGAGAGATGAATTTCTACACTCCCGGCACTTGAGGAAATGCCTCTTCTCGAAGATGAATCCATGGGTTGTAAAAGGCGACTCCTTGCAGGTATCCCAGTTGCTGATGGTTCCTCACAGTTCCGGGAAGAGACAGACAGCACTCTTCCCCTAGTCTTTTGACACCTCCTTGTGTTTTCCAGTTACTTTTTGTGAGCATGCTTTCTCCACTCTTGCCTTACTTAGTATTGTTTTCCTCCCTCATTCCTTGTATGTGTAGTACAATTTTATTCCCCATTCTACCCCATTTACCAAGTCCAGACAAAAACTAGTTCTTATAAGTGTAGCCTCTTCATTACTTCTCTCTTTTCTGTTTGGATATTAGGTCTCAATACTTGAATGCATTGAGTATTTAATTGAATACAATCACTTTGCTGTTACAGAAAAGTGAGATCAATGTGAGGCAGAGAAAGCTAAGCAGTCAGTGTAGACAAAATGATGTGGTTCTGTAAAGACAAAATTAATTTTTCCTGAGTGAGCAAAGAGCATTCCACTGCTCTAAGTAAGCAGAGGTGCATATGAGTTTCACACACTCGTCGCTAACAATGGTGAGCCAGAGAGTGACTCCTCTCTACTAATAGAGATACTGGTAGCCCAGGATCAAAGACTAGATCAGACCAGCTTTTTGAACTCAAGCATCTAGGCATGGGTGAGGGAAGGAAATGATTAACCAAAGGGGAAAAATCTTGAGGGACTGTAAGAAAGATGAGCTGAACCCTCTCTTGGAATTATTGGCTCTGAGACTCCGTTCTCCTGGAGAAGGCTTTTTCTTTCTATCCTTTCTTAAATAAACTCTGCTTGCTCTGCTTGCCTCGGTGTCCCTCGGTTTCATTCTTCAACTCCTAGAGGACATGAACCGGTCTTCCATCAAACTGGCATCAAATGGATCAGGTGTCAAAAACTGTGCAGCATCTCCTTTAAGAGAAATGACTTTTATATGAGTTTGTCTTGTGCTATTTTATTATATGAGACTAAGTTTTCTTTAAACATGGAAACAATATTAGATTATTGAGCTTTAGGTTCTCAGTAACACCTGTTTTCCGGTGTGAAACATTTGTGCCACAAATCTTTAAGAAGAATTTTATGTTAATACTGACCTTTTCTTTTCTTGAGGAAAGCCTATTAAAAATTCACAACCTGCTGTGTTCCTTGTAAATTCACAAGCAGATAAAGGACATGGCAAAATACATGACAACCCAGGAAAATAGAACAACTGGTACTGCACTGCACATTTAAAAGTAATTTTCCTGCTGCTTAACTTTTTATTCAGATTTGTTTAATTATAGCATCATTATCTTTGTTTATATGGAGTAGTTATAATATTTAAAATTAAGTAATCCATTTATGTTAAAGAAATATTTAAAACAAATTATTTAATGAATACTTGGTAATTTGAAATGTGGTACATATCTGATACTTTTATAACATTTCTTATAAAGCAGTCATTTTGAGATATCTGTATTAAAAGAAAATTTATAAGCTAAAGGAATTCTTTGGATTGCCCAGTGTAGGAACCTTTTTTTTTTTAAGTAATAGGAACCAGAGAGTCAATCAATTGTTTATTGCATGGAAGTTGAATGAAGCGTGCACTCCATCCAGGTAACGCTGTGGGGAACCCTTGTTTTAGTCTGCTTGGTCTGCCTTTGTCAACCATCACAGATTGGATTGCTTCTGCACAACAGAAATTTCTGTTTCACAGCTCTAGAGAATGGAAAGCCCAAGAACAATGTGTCAGCAGATTCAGTGCCTGCTGAGGACCTGCTTTCTGGTACACAGATGGTGCCTTCTAGCTGTGCCCTCACAGGGCAGGAAGGGTATGGGGTCTGTCTCTAGCCTCTTTCAGAAGGGCACTGACTTCATTAATGAGGGCTTCTCCACCTGCGTGCCTCCCTAAGGCCCCACCTCCTAATTCCATCACCTTTGAGGTTAGGGATTCAAAACTTGGATTTAGGGTGAATCTCACTATACCAAATCTTTCACCTCTTGATTTCAGTTCATTTTTAAAATTTTCCAGTCACTCATAGAATAAATATTACATAAAACATAAAAATATCTATCTACAAAGTACATGAAGCTTAATCTGATACCAAAAGAGTCGATAAAGGTTATTACTTTATATTTTCACCTTTGGTTAGATTAAAAATTGAAAAAATTTTCAAATGTGAAAAAAATATAAATACTGCCAGTAAAAATCAGATTACTATTTCTGAGAAGCTTCTTCTTCTTCTTTTTTTAAAGAGAGAGGGATAGTGAGAGAGAGAAAGAGAGAAAGAGAATCAATTTTTATTTAGTTTCTTTTTTCATGTGCTTTCATTGCTCTGACACCTAGCTGTGTACGTAGTGCTGAGGTTAGAACCTGTGTACTACCGCATGCCAGGCAAGCACTGTAACCACAGAGTCACAGCTCCAGTCCCTACGAGAAGCTTCTTCCATTGTTTATATCATGAGATTCTTTCTTATTCAAAAATACTATTTTAGATGGGATTAATATTTTAGATACTGGTAATTGGAGTGGTTGAACTAATTCACCAAAAGATGAATTTCAATAAAAGAATCAACTATAACATATCATCTGAATTTAACAATTTCTATTTCTTTTTCATGTTCAGTGTAATAATATCAGAAATTGTTGAATGAGTTTCTGATGCACAATGATCATTAAATGCTTGATTTTCTTTCAAATAGCTCAGATATTTTAGAGTTGTTGAAGAAATTCGGAATGTGGCTGGTATGCTAATGCAATTCTGGTGACATCAACATTAACATACCGCTCTAATTGCTCCAGTGTATGGCATCAAATGAAAAATAGGTCATTGACTCAAATAATCAAATTTTCATTCAAAGAAAAATACTGGTGTAGGTGGCCTAGCATCAGAATGAAGCTAAAAACACGCTAATGCCAGCAAACACAATCTGGTCAGAATTAAATAAAAATGTTACTCAATTTGTTTGGATTGGGAAGAGAAAAAGGGACAAAGGTGGTTGACATTGTGATTTTGAGACCCTGCCTGGTGCGTCCAATCTGGGTGGTCCTGGAGTGTGGGGAGCTATCTCTGAAGTCATTAAAAATTTCAAGACCCTTTAAGAGATCAAGTTTCTCATCAGTGAGTGCTATAAAATTTTAAAAGTCATTACCTTTTAGAAAGTTAGCTAACCAGAGGCTCAGTATTTGGGGCATGAGGATCTCAAGATCAAAGCCAGTCTCAGCAACTTAATGGGGACCTGAGCAACTTAGGGATACCTTGTCTCAAAATTAAAAAAAAAAAAAATTAAAGGGCTGGGAATGTGGCTCAGTTGTTAAGTGTCCCTGGCTTAAATTCCCAGTACCAAAGAAAAGAACAGAAATTTAGTTAACTTACATTTTGAAATAGCTCAATTAGAGAATATTCTTTTTCTAGTACTGAAAAACACCAAGAATACATCAAAGGCATTGATTTTTTTCATAGATATACTTTTATAAGCAGTATCAGGTTCAAAGGCCTGCAATTAGCATAATATTTTAGAGAAATCTATAAGACCATAAATGTCATGTAAATATGCAGTAGACATTATTTCTAATGTCTAAGATTATCCTTTGTTACTTGTCTTTGAGGATCCTACATGTGATCCTACACAAAACAAATTGTAAATTGCATTTTGAGGTTGAATTGGTCTCTTTCCCTTCTGCATGAATCATAATTTTACGTGTACATGTGTGTATATGTATATATGTATGTTTGTATTTTATACACAGCTACATATATAAATTATATATATGCATTACATATATGCAAACTTTCAAAATGTGACAGCTTTGAAATATTTCTGTAAGTCATTTTGGAAGAAAACTTTTGTTTTTAGAGTAACAACTAACACTTCTATTCTTTTGAAATCTTAAAATCTGTGAGGAGCAGCGGGCGGATTTTGTGGATTTTTTTTTTCTTTTTTTGCTATTGGGGCCCTAGGGCTTAAACTCTGTGATGCTTTCCCACTGAGCTACATCCCCAGTATTCTTATTTTTTTAATTATTTAGTTTGAGGCAGAATATCACAAAGTTTCTAAGGGTTTTGTTATGTTGCTGAGACTATCCTCAAACTTGTGAACCTTCTGTCTCAGCCTCCCCTGCCAATGGGATTAGATGTGCATTTTGTGATTTTTCTTGAAAATCCTGAATATTTTGAATGAAGCGAAAAAGTAAAGATTACGTGATGAAAAGTGGAATCAGTGACTGCTTCACACTAAATGCGGACATGTACATTAAGAAAAATCTTATTTTTCATATTGAACAATACTGAGGTTATAAATTAAATAGGTGTTCAAATTAACTATGAATTTGCACCAATGGGAATATGATATATACGTGGATTACTAAGGAACAAATTTAGTTGTTTTATGAATAAGAATGCAAACCTGAATTTTCTCTGAAGCTGTTAGGTCCTTGTACTGTAATGTACAAAGCTGCAGTTTAGTGTAGAAGTAACATTACTTGGGTCAGTAATAGCATGCCCACTTTCCCACTGGCCACATGGGGAACAGCCAGACACATTAAATGAGCAATCATATTGCTATGGCCATGTCACATATAAACAGCAACTGGAGCCTGAGAGGGGGAACTGCACAGAGGTAACTTGTGACTGGCACCTGCTTTCTCCCCGGGGACATTGGCCATTCGTGGCATAGATTTCAAGGCGAAAGCTTGTGTTTGACCTGGAAAGAAGATATTTCTGAGATTTATAGACCAGAGCTCACATAGTACCAGAGGCAAACACTGGTTAAGTAAAGAACTTCGAGCACATTGCCATTCTTCTCCCAAAAGACACAAGACATGTGTTGAATTATGAGTCTGCAGGGAGGCTTATGGATCAAGCTGAAAGTTTCTGAAACAACATAATTGTCCACATTGCTACAGACTAATGGATCTTAGGTTCAAACAAAGCAAAACAAGAAAAAAAAATAGTCAATAGGTGAAAGTTGAAAGCCCTCCAGGAAAGGTAAATTGAACCTGAGGATTTGTATGCTTTTCATCTTTTCATCTAGAGGCACTTAACAATCTCAGTGCTTCTAGAATTTAAAAAAACAGGCTTGAACCCTTAGTACATGTACACTGCCAGGGAAAAGAGAAAGCAGGAGATACGCTAATCTTCATGCAAAACTGAAGTGGCAAAACAGATGACCAATCTCCTGGAGAACTGTCAGTCACTGATGCAGCATGAGCCAAGAGCCAAGAGACAAACAGAGCGGGGGTGTGAGTGTGTGCTTAAGAAATTGCTAAGAACTTGGTTCAGAAACTCAAAGGTCCAATATTTTCTCTCATTTGTGGAAGTTAGAGTAAAATAAAGTGAAGGAGGAGGGAAGGTTAGTATTACATAGAGAACGATTCAAATACAAATCAATAGGTGAGCTAAAGGAAGTCTAGTAGAGTGGATGAAAGAGAAGGGGAGAAGGGAAGAAGGATGGGAGGGAAAGGAAAAGAGAAAGGGGGGGATAAAAAAGTGTATTTTGTACCTCTAAGATACTCAATGATTTATATGCAATTAATAAAAATTGGAAAAGTAAAATAAACAAACAAAAAAATTAAGGATCATTAGTAAATACAAGGTGCCAGGGGGCAGGAGGAGGTGAGAGAAAGGGGAAGTGCTGGCCAGGTGTATTGGCCAAATCAAATGGCTATATTGGGTGCATGTATGAATACGGACCAACAAACCCCATCATTATGTACAACTACAATACACCAATAAAAAATGCAGCGAGAAAAAGAAATTGGTTCATGTAATTGAGGGGCCAGGTAAGTCAGGCATCTATATGGAAGCTAGGGATATTTAAATTCTAGTAAGAGTGAATATTAAAATCTTAAGTCAGAAATTCACAGGATAAGATGGCAGGGTGCAAACTCAAGCAGTGCTTGTCTTAGAATCTTGAGATAAAAGTGTTTCTTCTTTCAGTCTTTGATTTGGAGGCCTTCAGCTGATTGGATAAGGCCCAGCCACATTATACAGGTTAATCTACATGAAATGTTCACTTATAAAATGATAATCCTACTGATAAATATTTTCACAGCAATATCAAGATTAATATTTGACCAGGCAATTGGGCACCATATCTTCATCAAGATGTTACATAAAATTAACGATCACAGTTGATAAGCAAATTATCTAAGCAGACAGAAGTTTTCCAGTCAGTACTAACACTCGTTCTAAACCAAGTGCATGGGTTCAATCCTCTGCACAAATCCTGGCTCTCTATTTCAGTGAACTGTGTGATCATCAAGCTACTTATTCAAACTAATATTCTAGGAGTCATTGATTTTTTCCTCTTTGCTCTATCTATTTATTTCATAAGCAAATCTTTTCTGGCTTGAGGATATATCTTCCACTGCTTCTCATAATCTCCACTGTTGCTCTTTGAATGCAAGTCACCATTATCTGCCTCTGTAGCTTGCAGCTAATCTCTCTGCTTCTATATTTCTGTCTTTCTGGAATTACTCTCTGCCTCCAGCCAGAGATCATTTGAATCCAAAGCAGTGCATGCCAATACTTGGCTCAAAACCCACCAGTAGTTTCCCATCACATTTAGATATCATCTAAAACTTTTGTTAGTTGTTAACATCCGTAACCATGTATCCTCTGCCTATCACTTTGACTTCATATGATTCTAACTCTCTATGATCATCTAAACCCATTCCAGTCTATTTCTTGAACATGTACCTGCATTTTTATGAATGAGACACTCCTTCACTGATCTTTTGTGTTTTCATCATTTTCCCTATCTGTTCCTCTTGATCTGCTTGACATATTCTTCCCTGTTTTTAAGAGATTCTTTGTATAGTCTGATGTAACAGTTTATAGTTATGTTGTTGGAAATGACTTCTTCAAATTTGAGATTTTTATTCGAACATTGATAATAGTTTCCTTTGTCCTTGTGAAATGTTTAATTTTAATACAGTTAAATTTATCAATCATTTATTCAATGATTATTCTTCTTTGCATCTCTTTAAACAAAAAGTTTCCTGACTCAAAACCATACATATTGAGTTATATAAATGCCCCTTTTAATATTTTACGTTTTCTTTTTGACATTGAACTCCCTTTTACCATCTGAATATGTGTGTGCGCGATTGCTATGTATGCGCATCTGTCATGCTCACATACCACAAACACATATTTATTTTTCAAATCAGCGTTCAAAATAGGTTTTCCTTAAGCCATTGATTCTTAATTATAACTCGATCATCAACATATTTTTCCTCTGGTTGCGATTTTAGAGGGTTTTATTTTGTTCCATTTGTCCATTAGCTCTGCTACAGTTTGAATGCGTCCCCCCCCCCCCCCCCCCCCCCCCCC